>PVIC010028969.1:0-22856 GCA_004025085.1 Thryonomys swinderianus
GTCTTGCTTTGTGGTTCAGGCTGGCCCTGAGCTCACTATGTAGCCCAGGCAAGCCTGGAACTTAGCAGTCCTCCTGTCTCTGCCTCCCGAGTGCTGGGATGACAGGCACGAGCCACCACGCCCGGCACACTGGTATTTTTTAAAAAATTATTTTAATAGCAGTTTTTGAAGCATTTTCTCATATGGAGCCAAAAATCTATAAAACTAAAAAGAATGGAGCTGCTCAAGTTGAAGCCAGGTAGGAGGCCAGTCCACCTTTTTGGACCTCTTGCCTTTTGTGGTGGCTGCTGACACAGTGTATCATTCAACTTTCCACTGCTGGGGCAAAATGGCTGACATACACCCGAAAGCAGGAAGGGTTCATTTTGGCTCACAGTTTGAGAGGTTGCAGTCCATGGTCAGGACTTCAAGGCAGAAATATTATGGGGAAGGGGCATGGTGGTGAAAGGCTACTTGTCTCAGCGCGGGCAGAAGCAGAGAGCAGGGAAGGAGCCAAAGTGAGGAAGGGGTCAGGTACCAGATACAGACCTGTACAGACAGATGCATTCATGCCTTAGGCCAGGGCTTGCCTGCATCTGTACTAGATTGGTCCTCCGTCTGTCTCCAGGTCTCAGGACAGCTTTCTTAGCTGCACCTTCAATAACCTTGCTTCCTGTTCCCCAAGGTTCTGAGGCTGACTGTCAGTTTGGCCTGAGAGATGAGTGAAGCACTCTGGTATCAGGTGGACTATAGGGGCCTGACTTGGGGGCTATGTCTGTTTGCAGTGTGCAGGTGCATGTCATGGTGAGTGAGCCATTTGTGATGCTGCAGTGAAAGACAAAAATGCCTTCACCAAGAAGGTGGAAAAATCAGCATCCTTCCACTCTTAGTTCAGTCCCTTCTTTTTGCCTTGCTGGCTCTCATCCCTGACTCCAGGTGAGAAATAGCCACCCGCACAGCTTTTCTAGCACATACTACAGGGCCTGGGCTTCACCCCAGATCCATTTGGGTGAGGCCTGGGTGGGGGGAGTTTTAGAGCCTCTGGGAGATGTGAAGTTCAGCTGGGGTTTAGAACCACAGCCTTAATCTACTTTTGACTGCTTTCAGAAAGTCTCCATTGCAGTTAAGCTGATTATGGTGAAAAATAAAAAGAAATCTGAAAGTAAAATTTTTTTTTTTTTTTGAGACAGGGTCTCACTTTGTAGTTCAGCCTGGCCCTGAGTGCATTATGTAGTCCAGGCAAGCCTTGAACTCAGCAATCCTCCTGCCTCTGCCTCCCGAGTGCTGGGATGACAGGTGTGAGCCACCATGCCTGGCATTGTGGTGTGTGGTACTGGTTACTGGTGGGCATGAGTCACCATGCCCAGCATTGTGGTATGTAGTTACCAGGGATTGAACTCAGGACCTTGCACTTGCTAGGTAGGTGCTGGAACCACTGTAAATCCCTGGGCCCTGGAGAGTAACTTTTGTAATAGACAAGTGGACATAATGTACAGTTAGTGTGAATCAACCAATACTTCTGAATGTGGATGAAGCCTCTTAAGGAGTATATACATTCAGAATTGGTATGTGTTAGGGCAGCAAAGGTTATGTTTTTCTGTTTTCCTGTAACCTTCAGACTTTTTGTATTTCAGGCTAATATAGTGAAGCATCTCCTTGTCTTTTCTTCCATAGCCCAATTCTCTGGATTAGCTACTATCCTCTCTCCACACCTAAAGGTCCTTATTAGGACCATCCAATTGCTAAATTGTGGTAGTAAGCTTTCTCTGTAAGTGGTTGTCTAGTTTAGAAAGATACCAAGATGATCAGTTTGTGAGGAAATCTCCATTGTTAGAAAATTTCTACTTTGTTGGTGGAGTCAAGGAAAGGTCTAGAAAAATGATCAGGAAGTTAGCCCATACCTGAGGTAGGGGTTCCCAGTGGAGGGATTGGCTGTTACTGGTCTCACAGGTTTTTCCTCCATCAGGCTTCTTTTCTTTCTGTACTCTTCGCTCTGGTGCTGAACAGATTCAGTGTGAGTTTCATTTCATATACTTCATGAATGTTGTGATGATTAATCTTACTTTGCAGTTGTTTTCCTCCCTAGCCCACTCATTAACAAGTAGTTTTCTGTTTGCTTCATGTTAGTCTTCAACAGCACCCAGTTGTCTCCTTAAGATTTCTGTAAATTAAAGGCCCCCTTAATGTTTTAGTCTTGTATCATTTCCCTTTTTCCTGAGGTTGCATTGAAAATACAGTTCAATTGTTCATTAGGCTGACTTCTCCAGTTTTTGAAATATGGGTTAAAAATGTTCTATATATGTGGGTAAATGTTACATGTACACCATATATACTGTGCATGTTTATGTGGGGATCCTGTGTCTATGTAGGGTATGAACAGGTGATGTACACATGTTGTGGGTGTGTGGATGTTCTCGGGTGGCATGTGAAGAGCTGTGTCTGTAGCAGTGTGTGGAGAACTCTTCCTGCGCAGTATGCACAGTGTGAGAGTCTGTGCTGGATCTGGCAGCCTGTCTGCTCCTGTTTAATGTGCCTCAGGAGCTCCATGCTTCCAGGACGGGTCACTTACTCTTGAGGATGGCTTGGTGGATTCAGTGAGTTCATGAGTATAAGCCAAACACAATGCATCATAGAACTTTAATTCACTTGCACAATGCTGCTATGTGTAGTGTTACTGAGATTCAGAAAGCACTGACTAAAGTAAAAGGTTGATATGTTGGATTACACTAAAAGCACTTCTGTTTGCCAGAAGATGCTGTTCTGTGAAGCAAAAGTCAGAGTGAGATTGGCCAGCATAGGCCTATATTCAGAATATTTAAAGAATTCCTATAAGTCAGTGAGAAGAAGACAGATTAACACAGTAGAAAATTGTGCAAGACACCTAGCAGGTGCTTCACAAGTAGTAAGTGCAGGGAAAGGTGCATTCCGCCTCAGTCAGCAGGGATCTGGGAAGACCATAGCAAGGTGCCAATGTACATCCAAGTGGCTGAAGTACAAAAGACAGTGTCAGATGTTGGTGAGGAGTGAAGCAGTGCTGTCTGTGTTAGTTTAACCACTTCGGGACACTAGAGCTGTATCGAGGTGGAAGGTAAGTACACCATGCATCTTAGCAGCCATACTCCTTGCGTGTGTTTCCCAGGGAACCGAGTTCGTGTGTATATATGGAGAGACACATGCTGTGTCCTCAGGAGCAGGACAGAAGATTGTCTGAAGCTGCAGACAGCCCAGTACTCAGCAGCAGCAGGATAGAAATTAATTGTGATCCATTCATATAAAATAAAACTACTGTAAACTGTATTAATGAGTCAGTGCTGTAATGAAGAAATGAGTCGCTTTCACAAACATTGTGAAAAGAAACCAGACGATCAGATACAGTCTTGGAGGATTCTGGGTACAGGTTAAAACAAGTTTGGAAACAGGAAGATAGATTTGTGGTGCTGGATTCAGAAGTATTTACCTTTGGAGAGTAGGGAGGGTGTTGGTAGTATTTGGATTGGTGGTCATGGGTGTGAGGCACAGACACATGCATATACAAATACACTTAAGAGTGGTGTCCTTTTCTGTTTGTGTATTTCACTAAGGAGGTTGGTAAAGTATTAGATGATTGAGAAATAGATTATTAGACACAATGACCAAAACACAGCTACACGCAACAATACAGCAGAGGCTGACATGATGTGTAGTGCCTGATTATAGTTTTCTACAGTTGAGCAAGTCAGTGCTAAACAATTTAGGGATGCACATGGGACTGTCTGACAGTTGGCCTCTGTGAGGGTGCAGACCTACGATGAGTATCATAGGGTAGGGGACCTGTTTCCCACAAGAATAAGCCTGTGCTCTAGGGGAGAAGCTGGAAAGGGAGGCCGGAAGGAGGAAGGAGAGGCTCAGAAGGTCAGCGCTGCCTCTTGCAGCAGCTTCAAGGTCAGTCCACAGGAAGACTGAGGCCAGAGAGGTGAATGAAAAGGGCTGTGGAAAGTAATTGCCATTCGAATAGGTCCATGGGCAGTGGGGCGTGGCCAGAACTAGGGAGCAGACTTCTGTGTGAAAGAGCTTGCAGACGGGCGGTAACAGCTGTGCCTTTGCCGCAATGTCTTTCACCACTCTTTTTGTAGTACACTGTATGTATGCAAAGACCTGTTTCACCTTTGTTTCTTTCCATTTCTTCTTTTTTGAGTGGGATATCACTATATAGTCCAGGCTGGCCTCGAACTGACAATCCTCCTGAGGTTATAGGCTTGTGCCCAACTTCACCTGCATTTCTGTCACCACCTTTAGCTGTCCTGGTCTTTGAAAGTAGTGGGTGTTCCACTTTCGGTTTTAAATCTTGTGCAAATCCAGGGAAGGGAATCTTGGGAAATCCCGTGTAACTGGAGCATTTCAGCTAAAAACTGCTGCAGAGATGGCTGCATAGTTCTGTCAGTACACTAAAACTGTTAAGTGGGTGGACTTTATGGTATGTGAATTATATCTCAATAAAGTTCTTAGTTGAGCAACACTCCCAGAGGTTGAAAACTCTAAGAAAAGCAAGAAAACAATTAGTACAAAAGTGTGATTGCCTTTGGAGAAGAGAGCTGTGTAAAAGGTCTTCCAGGGGCTCAAGAACCTTTTGCTTGATAAGGTTGGGGGTTCGACAAGTGTTTGTGCTGTTACCATGCAGCCTTTTGTAAACACCTATGGTGGAAAGCACACAGAAAAGACACAGATTCTCAGCTGGGGCTTGGGGGCATAACATCAGCACAGTTGATGAAGTTATAGGGCGTGGTGAGGTGTGTCTTCCTCTCCAATTTTGTCCTGATGATGAGACACAGTGACCTAAGTGTTGCTTCTGGAGGTGTGGAATTCTGCGTGGTGGTTGCTCCTTATCATGCTGTGTTCTGTGATCCCTAAAGTGATGCTTTTTGGAAAGCTGGAGGGTAGTAACTGATCTGTTTGTCAGACGGCTCTGTAGATCTTTTGTCAGGCCTGTAAGTTTTGAAAGTAGGTCAGTGGGATAATTTGGTCAGTTTTTGCACTATATTTTTCATTTTAAAATTTGAACTGAGGTTTCTTCATACTATATTTTACAGATTTGTGAATACTTTCATGTCAGATCTGTTTGATAATCTAGGAAATCAGAGCATTCCCATCATCTAATCTTGCTGGAAAATGCCCCCATCTAACTTTCCATTTATGTGGAGCCACTTTTCATTTGAATGTTTGTTATGGCTCTTTTTATTCTCTTTGTAATGAGGAAGCAATTGCCCAAATAAAGATATGCAGCTTTCCTGCCTGGGGCTGTAGTTGTACCATAGTTCCTAAATGGATGTGAAGGTTTTTACAAAAGTTCACAACAAAGAGAATCTTGTATTATATGTATGCAAAAACTAGGAAATTTTTTGTTGTGTTATGTAGACTTTTAGCTGCTTCTCCTAGTGTAGAGCACATGTAGAATGAATTTTGAATGAGCTGAGGATTTTCAGAATGAAAATATTTGCACATGGGTTAAATTTATAACAATAAAGCCTCTTTAGTATTGCACAGCTTTTCTAAAATCTGTAAAATTTTAGAGAAATACTTATTACATACTGACATTTTAAGGGTTGTATGCCTTGAGTCAAATGTTACATATGGCACTTTTCCCATTATGTTTTCTTTTTTTTTTTTTTAATTGGAGACAGGGCCTCTCTATGTAGTTTCTGCTGACTTTGAATTTCATTTGTATCCCAGTTCTGCCTTGAACTCTAGATTTCCTGTTTCAGCCTCCAGAGTGCTAGGTTATACGTGTACCATCATGCCAGGCTTAAGAAATAAAGTTTTGACAAGTTTTCTAAACCAGTTTATTTTATTTTAGTTTTTTGAGAAGGGTCTTGCTTTGTAGTTTAGTCTGGCCTTGAATTCACTATGTAGCTCATGCTAGCCTTGAACCCCTAGCAATCCTCCTGCTTCTGCCTCCTGAGTACTGGGATTACATGTATGAGCATGCCTAGCACAGGGGAGCATGCCTATCTCCTAACCTGCTAAATACCAGAAATGTGAGTTTGTGTTCTCTAAAATTGAAGAATGAATTTTAGGAGCAACAGAGGTTAAGAGTAGGAAAATTTTATTAAGAAAGAAAGCTTCACCTAAGAGGGAAAGAAGGGGGACCTGAAAGTGAGAGACCCACTCACCTCACTTTCCAAGGGGCTTACAATGTGAGGTGGGTTTAAGGTAGGACAAAATTATAGTCAGCCAGTAACATTGCAAGTACAGTCACTTAGGTAATATTGGTACAATGAGAAATCGCAAAATGGACAAAACCATGATCAACCAATAAGGTTACAAGTATAGTTGCTCAGGTAATGCTGATTCAGTAGGGATCCAATGAGAAATCATGTCACATAACAAGTGTATAAGGAGTCAGGAGGCTTTTCCAGGAGAGGTGGGTTAAGCAAAGAAGAAACCTACATAGAGTATCAGTCACTGCTATTTCTCCTACATGGGTGGGATAGTTTTCTCCTTTGGTAATATTGACTTCAGTGAAGGACTCCTGGACTGTCCTCCATTTGGGTTTTTTGAGGGCCAGCCCTGTCTAACTACCTGCAAGATGTCTAGCTAGCTTGCCTACCTGTAACAGTTCCAGGGATTGAACTTGGGACCTTGTGTTTGCCAGGCAGGTGCAGGAACCACTGAGCTAAATCCCCGGCTCTAAACTAGATTATTATTGAATGTTGTGTTTATTAATCCTTTTCATTTAGTTGTTGTCGATGTGGATATTATATACCATAAAGATGAACTGAGCTTAACAATACCAAGGACGAAAAAGGGGAAAGAGGAACTAGAAGAAGAGGAAGAGAGGGAGGGAAGGGGATTAAAAAAAAGAAATAAAATTGTATTATATATATGTGTCAACTCCCCAAGGTGATTGCAAAACGCATGTAATGCAAACATGCACTAATAAAATTGTTTAAAATTGTTACAGTGTTTGTTAAACAGTAAGGTAGATTATACTAGGGATACTATTCATAGGAGTACAGCAGTGGGGTGTCCCGTGAGGTTAAGAGCCTGGGCCAATTCTGGAGACAGGGACAAATAGGAATCTGTAGCCAAGGAGCTGGCTGGGGTCAGTGGATATAAAACTGCCCAGAAGAAACCTCAGGGTCCAGTGAGATGCTGGCTAAGGTGTATGTGGGAGACAGGTCAGGTGAGGAGACCTTGTGGGGTGGGGTGGGGGAGGGTTCAGGCTAGTCAGATGTTGAGGGTGGGGGATTCCAGCTAAACCCCCACAGCAGCATACCTGTTGACCCTGGGCTTTGCTGCCAGCTAAATTAGACGCTGGTGGTTAAAACTAGGCAAGAAAGTGTTCCCACCCCGAGCTGAGCCTGCCCCTCGGAAGTGCATGGATGGTAGACATGGCCTTGCAGCCAAGGCAGACACAAAGCTTACTGCACTGTGTTTGCTCTGGGGTGTAATGGAGACATGGGCCTGTGTGTAGGATGAACTGGGGCACAAAGGAGGCACCAGTGAAATTATAGATGTTAAGAAACACAACCCTAATCTGTGCTTTGAAGGTGATGAGTTTTCTGGGCAGATGGAGAATCAGCAAGAAAACTCTAAGGTGGAGGCAGTATGTGCAACTGCTGGAAGGAAGAGGTAGTTTGTCCCATTGGGTGGCTAGTATGGCTGGCTGAGGGTTTGAGGAGAGAGATGAATGAATTATAGAGACGGAGATCATAGGAGGCTCTGTGTGCTGTGTTTTGTTCACACTTTACCTAATAGGTAAAGGGATTAATGGAAAGGTAACAGGGACTAATGGAAAGATTTTAATCAGAAGAATAAATGATTAGATTTTCATTTTACATAGTCACTTTGTGGACAGTGTAAAGAATGGTTGGGAGAGAAGCTGGGAGCCTGGTGAGGAATACAGACCAGAGATATTAATTAAGACCTATTTTTAGGAAGTAGACAAGCATCTGACTACGGAGCTGGAACCAGTAGGATTTAGTGTGACCTCTAAGATGGGGCTGCAGTAGGAGACAAGGTAGATTCTGATCTTCTGTGTATCTCAGTGTACTCGCAGAGAGAAGTGGCTGAAGGTGCAGTTAGAACTGGGGCCTCTGTACCCTCCTGCTAAGTGAGGGGGAGGCTGGGAGGCTTTGGGGGAAAGACAAAAGGCCCCTAGAAGAGTAGGTGGCAGATAATGGTAGTTTTGTGACAGTGTTTAGATGCTGTCTTTCTGGGTGTCTTGCACCCTGGAAGATTTGAGTTATTCCTGGGGGAATTTATGATAAGTGAGCCATTCTGAGAGTCTCTGGCTTTAGGGACAGGAGAAATTTTAGGGACTCAAATGTCTTAGTGAAGAAGAGGAGGAATTACTGAGATTCTGGTTTGCGTGATAGTGGTACTATAGTTAATGAGACACACAAAGAAGAGCAGGTGGTAGAAGTGATGAACTTAAATTTGTATAGTAGATTTGTAGCACTTGGGGAACATGTAGAGACCCTGGGAAGCAGTTGAAGAGAGACCTGGGAACTTGAAAATGTGAAGATGCTGAACATTTTCAGATGAGATCTTCCTCGGAGAATAGGAAGGATAGGGGCTTTTGAAAAAAGAAATTCTGGAAGTGAGCTGGAGGAAACTGAAAAATGGGACTGGATGGGGGGAGTATGGAGGAAATTGAGTTTATGAAGGAAACTGTAAGGAAGAGTTGAAAATGAGAAATGGGAGGATTACAAAAATCAGGGGAGGACAGATCAGCAGGGATCAGCAGTGCCAGGTTGCAGAGTAAAACCATACATGTGTTAAGAAAATAGCTTTGATTTTATGTATGACGGTGATACTGTTTTGAGGAGGAAGTGGGAGCTGTTTATTTAAATAGATTTGGGACAGTTGGCTTACCACTTAAAAATAGATTAGAGCCTGACTTACAACCTCATAGCAAAAATAAATATAAAAAAAAAGAAAACTAGAAGAGGGGTTAATAGTTTTTCAGATGCTAAGGATCATTCTAATCATGACATGAAAACAAAAGAGACTCACAAATTTGCATGTAAATTCAGCATTTTTATGTACTAAAAAATGCCATACAATTTAAATATAGCTAGAGACAGAGAAATATTTGCCACGTGTTTGTGACCTAATTGAGACCTAAGTGGGTTTAGCAGTGGGTTAAACACTGGGAGAGAGAAGTAGTGTATTGAAAACAACATTGAAAATAAAATACAATGATACATGAAATAAATACAACATTGCAGCTGACAATCACAATCTATACATTCTTTTCATACGCATGGGAAACATCTGTCAAAGTTGTTGATCTGTGAAGCAAGTCTTGACAAATTTCAAAAGGTCAAGAACATCAGACTTTCTCTAAAGATAGGTTTAATATTTGAAAAATTGATAATTAAACACTAAAAAAGCAGCAGAATAGTGCCCTAATGCAACAGAGATTACCTTTGATAAATCCAGTACTCACTTAAAATGAAGTCTCATCATACATGAATAAAAGGTCAACTTCCTTAATTTGGTAAGGTCACTCAGAAAAATGTTGTAGCATACATCCTGTTTAGTGGTGAAAATGTTGAAAGGCTGGGGAAGAATTAAGTTTTTTTTTTTTTTTTTGCTTTTTGAGACAGGGTCTCGCGTTGTAGTTCAGGCTGGCCCTGAGCTCACTATGGTGCCTAGGCAAGCTGCCGCGAACTCAGCAATTCTCCTGTCTCTGCCTCCCGAGTGCTGGGATTACAGGCGTGAGCCAGCACCTCCGGCATTGTGGTATGCGGTGTTGATTGTTGGTGGGCGTGTCTCCACGCCCAGCATTATATGTGGTTATCGGGGATCGAACTCAGGTCCTTGTGCTTGCGAGGCAGGTGCTGGAACCACTGAGCTAACCCTCCGGCCCGAATTAAGTTATTTTTACAGTTACTGCTTTTATTATTTTGCCAGAACTTCTGCTTAGTTCAGTAAGACAAGAAAAACAGTACAAAGATCACATTGAAAGTACAATGATCACATATAAAATAAAGATGTGATTTTATAAATGATATAATTGTGTAGCAGAGATCCAAATATGTATCTTTATAATTTACAAGCAGTAAGCAAGGTTGTAAGATTAAGGCAACTCTAGACACAGTTGGAATTTTATGCACCACCAACAAGCAGAAAATAAAACAATCATTTGCAATAGCTTATAAAAGATTTTTTCAGGAAAAAATGTAAAACAATGCAGATTCTCTGTAAAAGCAGTAACATTAAAAGATGTTAAAGATCTAAACAAATAAGGAAAATACCACATTTGTGGGTTAGAAAACTCAAATTCATCTGTTTATTCAATATGGTATCACCCAAAATCATGAAAGGTAGGTAGACCAGTTGGACAAAGTAGCCCAGCAAAAGACACACTCTGTGGACACTTGAGTTATTACATAGGAGTCTCTGCAGGGCACTAGAGAGAGGACACTCTGTGTAGTAAATAGTGTTGAGGGGGTGGGGAATGTAGCGCTTATCTCACATGTGTCAGACCTTGAATTCAGTCTGCCCCACACCCTAAAATATTTGGTTATATATGGGTATAGAAGAAAACAATATAATTACTGCTTTATACCACGTACACGGGTTAGTCCTAAGTCCATACTAGTCCAGCCATGAGAGGGAAATCACTAAATAGAAAATATGAAAAACTACTAATTATGAAAGTGAAGTAGTGAGGGGATTGCTAATTAAAAGTCATGAGAACTGTAGAGAACATGAGAGTAGCAGCTACACAGTGCTGCTGCTGTCCCCCCAGGATGGAGATCCAGACCATGTCCAGAGGGCACAGCTCTGGTTTATCAGGGTAGAGGATTCCCTGGGGCACTGTGCTGGTGGAACTTGATGGACATCTACCCTCTGGAACTTGCCAGATGATCTGTAGGGTGCCAGAGAACAGGTGTTCATGGGAAGATATCTGCCGTGCTACAGATCGCTCTGATTGGGTGCTAGGAGGAGCTGCTGACCATTGCTGTGATGTCACAGTCCCCAGAGGCCAGAGAGGCTGCATGTTGCTGGAGGAGCCAGGTGTGCAAGACCCACGTGCTGGAAGTGGCTGCTATAAAAAAACACCAGAAGTAGGGGTGGGGGTTGGAAGGCTGTATGTATCAAGATACCAAGATGGTAATACTGTTACATTTTCTTTTTCTTCCTGGAGGTAGGATTATGCTGACTGCCCCCAACTTTTGTATGAGTTTAATAAGTGCCATTGAGATTTCTCTCTATGCTAGCCTAGTTGTGTAAGGATGTGCAGTGTACATATTGAACTTGCCTCTGCATAGTGTGTGGGCTGGTAGGACAATTGGTCATGTGAGGTCTTATTTGAACCAGGTATTGTTTTTGTCCTTGATGATCAAGACAATTGTTGCTTTAAGAGGGGAATAACTTTGGCCGTTTTCCCAGCTGGTATAGCCCAGTGAGGGTCCTACTATAAAAGTCTGAAACTGGAGATTGCAGGTGGCTTTTCTTTTATTGCCATCATGTGGGGAGCTGGATGTGTTCATTGGAGGCAAGAGTGTCAGTTGGAAGATCACTGGGTGTGTTTGAGAGTGTGGGGGTACTCATGGGATCCCTGTGGTGGCAGAGTATAGCTAGAGATGCCTGGATGGTTTGGGTATGGGCTTTGGAAATATCATCAGGCAGACCTGGGGATAAAGGGAATGCAGGCTGGGAGGGAGAAGGAGCTGATGAGAATGACTTTTAGATTTCTGGTTTCACTCAACCTTGTGGAACCTTGATGCTACTTTCCTGGATACTTCTTTTTTTTTTTTTTTTTTTTTTTTGAGACAGAGTCTCACTTTGTAGTTCAGGCTGACCCTGAGCTCACTATGTAGCCCAGGCAAGCCTTGAACTCACAGCAATTCTTCTGCCTCTGCCTCCTGAGTGTTGGGATTACAGGTGTGAGCCACCACGCCTGGCATTGTGGTATGTGGTTGCTGGGGATCGAATTTAGGACCTTATGCTTGGGAGAGAGACTCCAAACCACTGATTTAAATCCCTGGCCCCTCCTATGTACTTTTGTGGTGAATGTGAATTACTTGTTGATGTGAAATAAAAAATGAAGAACCTTGGATTTTGAGATGCATAAAGCTTCGGTGATGAACAAAAACAGAGCAGGTCTTGGGAACTGGAAAGTGAAGAAATGGCAGTAGTGTGCAGTCTCTGACAGTTCTGTAAAGTAGAAGGCTGGGACAGGGCTGTAGGACAGAGGACGCTGTACTTAATTTACAGATGGCAGATTTGAGTGGCTTCTCTTGGCAGGGAGAAATAGAGGGCAGTCATTAGATCAGCGCACACTTCATTGTCTTTACTCGAGGCAGTATTCTGAGCCTTTACAAAGTACAAATAAGAAAAATTTTCCAGGGCCAGGGTTTTAGCTCAGTGGTTTTGGCGTTTATTTGGCCAACTCAAGGTCCTGAGTTCGATCCCTGGTACCACATAACACAGTGCCGGGTGTAGTGACTCATGCCTATAATCCCAGCACTTGGGAGGCAAGAGGCAGGAGGATTGCTGTGAGTTTGAGGATGTCCTGGGCTACTTAGTGAGCTCAGGGCCTCCCTGAAGTACAAAGCAAGACCCTGTCTCAAAAAACTAAAAAAAAAAAAAAATCCGTAAACAAAACAAAAGATGTAAAAAAAACACCTATCAGTGAGGAGATCCAAAAGTGCTAAGGTGAGGGTTGGCATCAGGGTGTAGTTTTATGCAGTAGGTGGCACCGATAGACTTGCTGCCAGTAGAATATCAGATCCATCAGAAGGGGATTTTTGTTTTACTCACCGCTGTCTCAGGCTCAGTGCATAGTGAGTGTTTTACCTTAGTGAATCACTGTTGCGTGAGTGAGATAGTGACACTCAGTTCCAGGAGTGAAAGTCACTGAATTGTGGAATGCAGAGGAGGAGAAAGTGGGGACAGGCATGGAGATGCGTTGTTACAGAGATACTAGTGCTGCTATCTTCAATTCAAAGTATAGTTGTATCTGTTTTTAAGGATTTAACTATTCAGTTTTTTTGAATTCACTTTGTTTCATGGCATTATTTTTTCTACTCTATGTTTCTCAGTTCTATTAATATAATTTATAGATCTTTCCTGTCGTTAGGTACATTACCCAATTGAGGGGCAACTGTTTTCAGTAATTTAAAAATCAAATTGGTGTTATATACTGGTTTGTATGTGGAAGAGCTTTAACAGCCTTTCTTGCTTTCAGCATTATGCTCCTTGAAGTAGCGTGTGTTTGTGTATGTGTGTTGTGATTGTTCTTGGCAATTAAAGAAACTAATTTAGCTGAATTTTAACTATAGTGGTTGTATATTAAACTCAAGTTACACTCCTTACAGTTACTCTTGATCAGTTAATTGGGCTGAACCCATACTGAGAATTTTCATGGATCTTTGCTAAATTTAGTTTCATAATGTGGTCTTGTTTGCTTGAAGTCCTATCAACAGGCCATAGCTCCTTTTCATTTAAGGATGTACAAAGAAAATTGTCCTTTATTTGCTGAGTCTTATGTTTTTTATTTGAATTTTCAGTGCTATATATAACTTTGCTAGAACTCAAGATCTATTTCTTACTGTTTAGTGTAGAGTACTCCTTTGTCAGAAAGAACTTGTTTCACATGTTTTTAGACCATTCAGTTATAGCTAGAAGTTACCTTATGTTTGAAGGACTTCACATGTTAATAACAAAAGGGAGTATACAAAAATCACTATTCCTTTTACTTTCTTATATTTTTATTATAAAAGTATATATGTTTACTTTATTATTGAAGTAATAAATGGTCATTGGAAAAATTCAAACATAGCAGTGAGAGATTAAAATATTTAAACTTTTCTCTAGAATTGTACATTTTAGAAGTTAGCCACTGTCAAAAAATTTGATTTTTAATCTATGCCAGTCTATGCTGTTGTAGACAAAATACTTGAGGGTGGGAACTTTATAAAGTAAGGTAGTTTTATTTTGCTCAGTTTTGGAGGCTGACTGTCTAAGATCAGAAGCCCTCATTGGTTTAGTATATGGGTGGCATAAGGCAGCACCTCATGTGAAAGGGGGAGCTGACATTGCTACAGGAAGCCAGCAAGGCCAGCTAGGGGTCAAGTTGAGACTTCGTAGTAGCCATCCAGGGTCCCACGAGAAGTGCCTTCATCCCTTCAGAATTCAGCCTCCGTTGCTGAAAGGGCTGCCTGCTAGGCCTGCTTCTTGTTAAAGATTCTGCCTTCACCCTGCGGACCATGCCTCCAACACAAGAGCTTGGGGGACACGTTCAAACAGATTATAGCAACATCATTCTTTGGGTTTTAGAAATGTGTATCAAATTACATGTGTGAATAATGTGTGTATCTCTATGTGTGGGTGCGCACACATACACATGCACACAGAATCATGGAATCTTTATAACTCTTCCTATTTTCTCCTGATGACACAATGTATTATGAACATTTTCCATGTCATTGCATATGTGTTGGGTGTGTGTATACATAACGCACAGCATGGGTGCTTTGTAATTGTGTTCTTATGATCAGTGATGCATTTAGCATTCTTGCAGCATTATTGTTTATGTATTTTGTGTGGACTTCTGCATTTTTTTTTTAAGGTTTTTGAGACAAGGTCTCGTTTTATAGTTCAGGCTGTTCCTGAACTTACTAAGTAGCCCAGGCCAGCCTCGAACTCACAGCAATCCTCCTGCCTCTGCCTCCCAAATGCTGGGATTACAGGTGTGAGCCACCACACTTGGCATTGTGTTATGTGATGCTGGGGATCGAACTTAGGACCTTGAGCTTGCCATGCAGACACCAGAACCACTGAGCTAAATCTCTGGCCCATCATCTGTATTTCTTGTTATGTGTTCTTCCCAGTCCTATGATTCATGCATCCAAACTTGAAAGTTTCTGGCCTTATTAGCAAACTTAGGTAAGGCTGTCACTGAAATTAGGTTTTTTTGTTTTAAATTTTTATCTTTAGATGTTTAATATAACTAAAAATTTAAAAAATAAGTGCATTGTAAGGTAGAGTCTAATTTCATTTTTTCCTCCTAGATATTTCATACTGAATTATTGATCTTTTCCTACTGATTTGAGATGTTGCATTTACCATGTGGTGAATTTCCAGTTTTTATTTGGACTCTGTTTAGTGATCTGTCTATGATGTGTCTGCATCAATAGCACCCCTTCCTCTTCCTCCCATCCCTCCTCCATCTCTCCTTCTCTTTCTTCTGTGATTTAGTTTTTCTCATTCTGACATAGCGTGAAAGTAATTGGTATTCCTAAATGTCTATCAAAACTGGAATGTGACTTTATAATAGAAATTTGTTTGGATGATCTGTTCAATAAGTTGAGATAACAATCTTTTAGAAGCTGTAGGTTGATGAGGAAAACTAAAGCAACTTTTCTTGCCATCAATGTGAATTTAAGATAATCTCTAACCTTTACTTTTCCAGTCATTTCTGTCTAGTTCCTCACAGTAAAGCACATTGGAAATGAAAGTCCTTAGCGGCCTGCTGGGTGTGTGATGCAGTATCTTGGATGTGTTTGTTGAGAGTGGCCTGGTTCTCCTCTGGGGTGGGTGTAAGACCGAGACCTGTAAGCCAGTTATGCTGTGTCACGGCTCATCGGGGAAGTGTGTGGGCAGCCTGCTTTAGGCCCCGGACTCCTGCTTTGGTTTTTCATTGTTAGGCTGTGATAGCTTGATACTGGCCTAATATGTGGGGAGCTGGATTTCTTTTTTTTTTTTTTTTTTTTTTAGATTTTTGAGACAGGGTCTCACTTTGTAGTTCATAGCCCTGAGCTCACTATGTAGGCTGGCCCAGCCTTGAACTCACAGCACCTCTCTCTGCATTCGCATTATTGTGCAGTCATTACTACTATTCATCTCTAAAACTTTTATCATCCCAATCTGCAATACTCACCAGCCACCCAGTGCCTCCAGGCCTCATCAGTAACCATTCCAGTGTCATTTGTGAAACTGACTCCTCTAGGGATCTCATAAAGTGGAGTCATGAGTTGTACAGTACTTGTTTTGCTTGTAAGTGGCCTGTTTCATTTAGTAATGTCCTTAAGATGAATCCATGGCAGGGCATTGCTGGAGTTTCCTTCCTTTTCCAGACTGGACCATGCTCCGTTGTGTATCAGCCTACTTTGCTTTTCCATTCAGTTATCACTGAGCACTTGGCTTGCTGGGAGCAGGGGTTGCCAGTAAAAGAGCCAGATTCTGCAAAAGCTTATTTTTCTTTCTGTTTTCACCTCTTACTCCACTTTTCCAACTTGAGTTTAGCTTCTGTTACTCTGCTGAGCCTTCTTAGATTGCCAGCAATCTTAAAATTGTTTAGCATAAGGAGCATTTTTTCAAGGCATGTTGTTCAATTCTGTGGCCACACTCAGCCAAATGGACCAGTCCCCTGGCTTCTGGATGACAGGCCCCTGGCCCTCCCTGTGCTGGATGCTCCTTTGGCTCCCTCTGCCTTGCGTCTGAGAGTGGAACTTTCTTAGAACTTGACCCTAGGGCTTTTTCCCATGTGCATTAAGTGTGGATATTTCGTGGGACTTAGCCCAAGACTCCCTACTCCCACGATTTAAATAGTTTCATATTTTACATGGACAAGATAACTGATTTTTTATTTAGAAAAATAAAGGGTAAAGAGGATAAGAATATAGCACATATAAATTATTGATTGATTGAGGCAGGGTCTCACTTTGTAGTTCAGGCTGGTCCTGAGCTCACTATGTAGCCCAGGCAAGCCTTGAACTCTGCAATCCTCCTGTCTCTGCCTCCCGAGTGCTGGGATTATAGGGGTGTGAACCAACAGGCTGGGCACTGTGGTATGTGGTATTGATTGCTGGTGGGTGGGAGTCACCACGCCCAGCATTGTATGTGGTTATCAGGATTGAACTCTGGACCCTGCGCTTGTGAGACAGGCGCTGGAACCACTGAGCTAAATCTCTGGCCCTAAAATTTTTAATTTTTAATTTTTATTTTTATTTTGCTGGGCCAGGGATTGAACTCCTGACCTCATGATTGCAAGGCAGGCATGGTGCCATTGAGCTAAATCCCTGGCTTAATAACATTTTTTTTTTTTTTTGAGACAGGGTCTCACTTTGTAGCTCAGGCTGGCTCTGAGCTCACTATGTAGCCCAGGCAAGCCTGGAACTCAGCAATCCTCCTGCCTCTGCCTCCCTAGTGCTGGGATTACAGGTGTGAGCCACCACGCCCAGCAATAACATTATTTTTAAAGGCTGTGATATTCTTCAGCTTTATGAGGTTTACTTGACAGATAAAATTTTTCCAAAGTGTGCAGCGTGATGGTTTGGTATGGGTAGTGATCCTTAGCACAGTGTATAAACACATGCTACACGTTTTGTGCGTACTCGGGGATGTGAGGACCCTGACTCTGCTGTCTTTGTAAACGTCAGTGTACAGTGTTAACTATAGTCACCATGCTGTACATGGATCCCCAGAGCTTACTCATATAACAGCTAAACCTTCATACTCTTCAGTCAGAGTCTCCCCATTTCCACATCCTTCATCCTGGTAACCACTGGGCTACCTCCTTCTGTGGCTTTGGACACTTCTTGATGTCTGTCCCAGTTCCAGCAGCCTGACCCACTTCCATAGTTTTAGTTTTCCAGGGACGCTGGGCTTATTTCTCAAGCTCAGATCTTGGGGCTCTGCATGTGAGCTGCCTCCCATACCTCTCCACTGCTGCCTGACATGGTGAAGTGGAGCTCACAGTCATCTTTCCAAGGGCCCTGCAGGTTAGTTTACCTCTCAAGTGCTTAACCCAGATCCTTTGGGTCATTTCTACACTGTGTCTTTTTAGGTAGAGTTACAGGGAAGTTGTGTGGAGAGTTTCCGAGCATTCTCACCGCTTCTGTCAGCATCACCGTGTGTTACTTGTCACTACCAGTGAACCAGTGACAGTAGGTTGTTGCAAACCAAACTATGCTATTGCAGTTCCTTAGTTTTTCTCTGTCATTCTTTTCTTTTCCAGGATCCTGTCCAGGATTCCCACATTCTATCCCGTTGTCATATCTTTTTAGCTTCCATTAAACTGGCTTTCTCAGACTTGCCTTGTTATTATTGACCTTGACAGGTGAGATATTTTATATGATGCTCTTCAATTTGGGTTTGCTACCTGCTTTCTCATGATTGGGTTGGGGTAATGGGTTTTGGGAAGGAGACCACAGAGGGAAAGTCCCATTCTCATCTCATCAGATCAAAGGCACCTGCTCAACATGACTTATTACTGGCAGTATTGAGCTTGATCTCCTGGTCGAGGCACCATTTGTCAGGTTTCTCCACTGTAAAGTTCACCTTTCTCCCCTAAGGGTCATTTTTGACTCTTTCTTTCTTTTAATCTGTATTAAACCTAAGCCAATTTCTACAGGTTCCTTTTCCCAAATAAATCTCCATTCTGTCCACATCACTTTTCACAGCCCCCATTTCCTCTAGGCTGTGCTGACTTGTGTCCAGACTGCCTTAGACTCTCCTTGGCCCCCGGGCCACTGTGCTGTGGTCTTTCTGTGCCTGGCTTGTGAGTGGTGCAGGTATCATTCTTCCTCTGCAGTCTTCAGTCCCCAGCCAGCCCCTTCTCATCTTGCTCTCACTCTAGCTGCCAATTCCTCACATGGCTCCCTTCAGCATGCTCAGGTCCTTTATCCTGTCTTTCCTAGTCAAACTCCAGGAAAACTTCAGATCTCAGCTGAACTGTTCCTGAAATTCATTTGAGCCCGTGTGGGATCAGTGAAGTCCTCTCGCCCTGTGCTTTCTGTGCATAGTTCTCTGCATTTACTTGTGGTAACTGTGGTGCTCAAAATTGCTGGGAGTCCTTTGTTTGAATTGTACCTCAGTTGCCCAGTTGACTGGGCTGCAACAGTCTTTCTGCTCTTTGTGTCCATCCCCGTTAATCGGGTAGCTAGTCTGCCCTGGAATACATGTTTGGTAATATTTGTGGATTGGGTGAGTTTTGTCTTGTGAATGAAAAGCATGCAAGTGTACAGATTCTTGAACTTCTTTCTAATGTAAATACCATGGGTACCCTTTTAAACTTAACCATAGAAGGTGCTGCACTAAGTACAGTAGTGGATCAAAAAGTGTTATGTTTAGGGCCGGGGATGTAGCTCAGGGCCTGCCTGGCATTTGCAGGATCCTGAGTTTGATCTCTAGTACAGGGTAGGGGTTGGGTGTGAGCTCTGCTTGTCCATTGACTCTTTCTTGGCTTCACTGAACAGTGTGGCGCTTGTGCCAGTGTCTGTGCAGAGTGTGGGGTTTGAAGTATGTGTGACCCTGTGGGGCGAGAACCTTTCAGATCCTCCGTGGAGTAGGACAGATATGGACAGATTTAGTTTTAATTCCAGCTTTGCCAGTTTTAAAATGTATAATCTTTTTTTTTTCTGAGACAGGGTCACTCTTTTTAATTCAGGCTGGCCCTGAGCTCACTATGTAGCCCAGGCAAGCCATGAACTCAGCAGTCCTCCTACCTCTGCCTTCTGAGTGCTGGCATTGTAGGCGTGAGCCACCATGCCTGGCTGTGCCTTGGTTTTTTGAGATAGAAAACATGCTAATGTAGAATTATGATAAATTGAGGGTGTGGCCATTTTGAAAGCCAGTGCTATCAAATGCTTTGAATACTTAGTATTTATCCTTTGTTTTCTGTTACTGATAAATGCCTAGGATGGTTTATTTCCTCTAGAAACAGCAAGACAACAATAGCCCCAGCGGAGCAGGCAGGTGGGTAGGAGGGAGCTCTTGCCCTCTCTGTGTAGCGAGGCGTGACCCTGGGGCTTCACATGTATGTCCAGTCTCGTGCTCCGCCTGCCATTCTTGTTCCTGCTCAGTTTATTAAGGATTAATTGGCATGCAGTAAATTGCATGCTTGCAAAAACATTTTTTTTCTTTGTAACGGACACATGATAATTACATATATGGGGTATACGTGACGTCTCAGTATGTGATCCAGTGTGTGATGACAGGTCAGGGCTGTTGGCACACCTAGTAACTCAAACATTGCTCTTTTGTGTGTGTTGGGTCCATTCAAAGTCCTCTGTTAGTCTTGTGCATCAGTGAATCTGCTTGTCCTGCAGCGCTGCATCCTCTTGCCACTGCCCGTTTGGCCAGTCCCTGTCTTCCTAGACTCTGAGCCACTCTTCACCCTCTGTTTCTACCCAGCTTCTGTGAGATCAGCTTCTCAGTTTTCACATGTAAGTGAGAACGTGTGGTACTTGCTTTCCTTGTGACAGGTTTTTGTGTGAGTTTCTTAAGTGTACTTATGTGGACGTGGCCTGACTGTCCCCACACTTTGATAATGAGCACATTCATCAGTCGAAAGTTTTCTGCTACCTTTTGCAATTCTTTCCTCCTACGCCTTTTATCCCTTTTTGAAATCTTTGAAGTTATTAGGGAAAAAACTTACCTTGTTAAGGATATAGTAGTAGGTAGGGAGGTGTTTAATTGTGGTTTTAAGATTTTTTGGGAAGATTATAGTGGAAGTAATATGGTGATTACACGTATAGGTTGCTGTATTATTTATAGTAGGGTTTGAGAAACTGACAAATACCTTAGGCCATCTTTAAAAGATTTGACAAGAAATGTACTTTCTGGAAGGTCGGAAAAGCGGTAGGGATGGTGACTGTGGCACGTGGGGAGAGGAAGGCAGATGAGGCTCCTTTGGGGTGGTGCATGGCTGAGGCTCAGATGCGGGAACTAACTGGTCCTTTTTTCTCTGGTTTTAATGGACAACATTCAGCTCTACTATGCTGGGAGACCAACAGAAACCTTACCCTGAAGTGCTAATAGGAACATAATCCCCACTTAACTCAAGGGTATGGTTGGCTCAAGTGCATTTTATGTCTTACTGAATGGCATGCTGGTGATTTATTTATATTTTAGATTAAAAATGATAAGTTTTGTCCATCACTGTACTCAGCTTTCTGAGTGTTTCTTTCATTGCTGAATGTACTTGCTGAGGTGAATTTCTGCTGCAGAAAAGTGTCATACAATACCAGTGAATTAAAGGCCATTTTGTAAAGAGTCAGTAAGACATCTAGGGCTCTATTTTAATAGCTTCTTCAACTGTCTCTTACTTTCTGTGACTCTGAACTTTTATAACTTTTTTCATTTCTGTCCAGTTTTTTTGTTGTATTTTACATCAGAAGAAATGTGCTTGAGGTTAAAATGGTAGCATTTTTGTCATAATTTAACCTGCTTAGAAATGATTTCTGTGCTTTATGTCTGTTTATTTTGGCGGTGAACCAACTCCTTAACAGCCCCATAATAGCACGAAGGGAGTGTAGGAAAACGTGCCTGTGACTTGCTGGTCTGTCAGAAACTCGTGCTGTCCTGCGTGTGTAGCTGGTGCTGTGGTGGCTTAGCATAGTTTCCAGTTTCATAGCGAGGGCACCGGGTGTGCCACAGTTGCACCGTGTGAGGACTGCTGAGTATTTCCTGTGCTATCCTCCACTGCTTGCGGGACAGGCTGTGATTTTTAAGCCTGCCTGAGGCCTGTTAGCCTTCTGTGCTCTGATGTGGACAAACTCTGCCCTTGCACCAGTCTGGGATCTGTTTTGAGTGCATGACAATCCCTCAGTTGGTGTGTGTTGAGGCCGTTAACTGCCGTGTCCTTAGTGAAGGAAAGGGAGGCTTCAGAGGAGGAAGCAGGATGAATAGTTCTGGTTCAGGGGAACTGAGAACTGGCGCCCAAAGTATGCTAGCAGGTGGGAGGTTCTAAAGAGGAATGCATCGGCTGGGGATTCAGCTCAAGTGGTACTGTACCTACCTTGGAAGCACAAGGGCCTGGGTTTGATCCCTGGTACTACCAAAAAAAACCAAACCAAAACCAAAGAGGAACAGAACCCAGAGTTGGGCTGAGGACCAGTTCCGTCAAGGGGCGAAGAGGCTACTTAGGCCTTAAGACCGCTGAGTTCAGAACAGAATTTTCTTTCATGGTTTCAGCTTAAACAGGAAACTGTCAACTCTGGTAACTTCTGTAGAGAGTCCACGTGAACCCTGTGCACCTGCCCAGCAGATGGGTACTGCCAAGGGTGGCTTTGTGTTGTTAGGCTGATATCAGTCATTCCTCGGGCTGTTGTCTCTTCTTTACTCCTGAATTCTGCTTCAGCACCCTGGAGACCACAGTGAGTTCCTTGCAACTGTTATTGCCCCTCCCACATAGCGAATTCATTGGGAAACATTAGCCAAAATCCATCATTGATCTGTTTTTTGAAGTTACCTAAAATGTTTTCATTATTGACAGAATTTCATTCAAACCAGTTTGTCAGATCTGCTAAGTGTTTAGGAGGAGAGATTGATTTTGTTCCTGTGGAATTGTTTGTGGGAGTGTGGTTGACTGTCGTATTGAGGTGTAAAGAGAATTTCTGAATACCTGCAGGTTGCTTAGGTTCTGGTAGTCTGTGTCTGAAACTTTGGGCATGGCTTAAGATACTGGTAGAAAATTTGGGGTTGCATATATGTAAGCTGGTGAATGTTAAGAATGACTCAGACTTTTTAAAAGCATCTCTAAGTAGTTCATCATTTTGTTGTCAAGTAGAGATTATAAATACATGTTTGAGTAATGAGTGAATAGAGATAATCTGAATAGGCCTGCTGCTTCTCCCTTTTTTTTTTTTTTTTGAGACAGGGTCTTGCTTTGTAGTTTAGGCTGGCCCTCAGCTCACTCTGTAGCCCAGGCAAACCTCGAACTCAGCAATTCTCCTGCCTCTGCCTCCCGAGTGCTGGGATTACAGGCGTGAGCCACCACGCTCTGGCACTGTGGTATGTGGTATTGATGGTGGTGGGCGTGAGTCACCATGCCCAGCATTGTGTGTGGTTACTGGGATCAAACTCAGGACCTTGGGCCGGAGGGTTAGCTCAGTGGTTCCGGCGCCTGCCTCGCAAGCGCAAGGTCCTGAGTTTGA
>PVIC010028970.1:0-22868 GCA_004025085.1 Thryonomys swinderianus
TATACAAGTTTTTTTATGACATAAAAAATAACAAGAATGTGTGCTAAAAAATGGGTGATCTTTTAAATGGGGGGCTAAGGTGTGGTCTATGAACAGGCAGCTTCCATCTCACCTGGGAGCTTATTAGAAAAGCAATCCATGGACAGCAGAATCATAATGTCTGGGAAAGGCATCCAGCTACCTGTGTTTGGTAGAGTTACTTACCAGGTGCTTTAGAAACACTGTGTGGACAGTTTTCCTACTTATTAAGCATACATGGGAGGCGCTGCATTCAGTATTTACTGTGCACAGTCCTACTTAACACTTGTACTAGTCTTATGAAGCAGGTACTCTTACATCTGTTTCATAACCGAGAAAATGCATTTCTCCAAATTCAAACACAGATACCAGTGATGTCACGACAGACTTAGTTTGCCTCCTTCCAAAGCTTGTCCCTGGTTTTGAATAAAGGCAGCAGTCTCTCACGATGGGGCCTTCCTGGAATATCAAACTGTTACTGTGGAAGAGTAAGTTGCACTGCAGGCCACAGATGGATTGATATACCGTGACACTTACAAATGTCAATAGTCTCTTTTGGAACCTTTGGGTAGGGCAGTGACAAAAATGATTAGAGTTTAAACATTATATTTTAAACAGTCAATCAGACAACCCTATATTTTTCACTGACTAGAAAGTATACCTTCTCTCTACTTAAGGACATAATTAAAAGCAGAGATATTCTTCTATAATCAAATTTAGGAAAGGAGGCAAAGTTTCATCTTTCAGTCAGAGGCCACATTTGGAACAGAAAGCCAATACAGCTAAGCTAAATCTAAAACTCAGTTGAGTTGGGAGGGGGAGTGATTTAGGGAGGAAAAAAACTAAAGGTGGCCTCTCAAAGTAGAAGTTCTAACAAATATAGCTGACAGAAGAATGTGATTGTATATGCTCTTTTTTTTTTTTTTTTTTTTACACAGGCAGAATTTGACTGTTCTATGTTAAAGGTTTCGATTGAAAATGCTCTCACCTAAAAACGTTTTCAAAGGAGCCCACCTCCCCTGGCCCTTCCCCAGGTGCCTGACATCCACATTCTCCAAAGAAGTTAACCATCTGCTCTAAATATTCAGTTTGGTTTTGTTGTTAGGTAGGACATACAGGCCAAGGGAGGACTCGGGGAGGGAGGGCAGGGGAAGAACAAAGGGCCGGAAGGAGCTACCATTTGTCCACTCCTGGGCTGTTCTGTTGACCCGAGCTCCAACCCTCTAAATTATGAGTGTGGCTTGCCAGGGAAGCTTGCCGGCTGGCCAAGCAGGGCACGAAGCTCTGGCTGGACTGCAGTTCTGAAAGCTGCTCAGTGCCTTCCAGCGCTTAGCACCTGCAGACACTTGGGAAAAGCATTCTCACTCCACCAGCTGTTCTCCGTAGGAGTTCGGGCAAGTGCCCTCAGCCAGGCCAGAGAGCCACCAAGGGGCTCCAGATGGCCCACACAGACGGGACTGAGGTGTTCAGTGTTTTGCAGAGAAGAGACTGTCAAGGAATTGCTGGAGTGAAGGAGACAGACAGTGCTGAGGAAATTCCTCACTGACATGGCTAGGAAAATAAACACCAATGGACTGTCAGCTGTGAACAGTGAGTGGATTTTCAGGCCCCAAACTAGGGTGTGTAGTGTGTCAATAATGAAAAGCTGCATAGTTGCAGATGATCTGGCAGGACAGGACCTGCCATCTTAGCTGTCCTTTCCTGTTGACCCTCACGGTGTGTGTCTCTAGTCTTCGCGTCACAGAGGGGAGATGACGCTTAGTGAGCTGCCTCTTGGCTTTCCACAGTTAGGCTGTGAGTTAAACATGGGCACAGGGGTGACTTGCACAGCCTCACGGAGGTCTCTGTACTGGCTGCCGGGCGGGTGGCAGGAAGGAAGGGGAATTCTAAGTCTGAGAGAAAAGAGCTGCCCTTCCGGGTGCAGTCAGACAGACGACATGAGGGTGACCCGCCACAAGAAGCCCATATCATCCTTTGAAGCCCATATCAAACCATCCAAGAAGCCCACATCAAACTTTGCTTTAACTTTCCCTAATTCCTAGTTTTAAACTGTTCTTTGCTTTACATGAGCTTCCTTAGAAATCCTGACTTCCTTTGAAACAAACCAAGACATGTGTTAATCAGCTTTCTGTTGCTGGGGCAAGAGGCCTGGTAGATACAGCTGAACGGAGAAAACCCTCATTTGGGCTCTCGGCTCTGGTCAGCTAGCTCCCAGGCGGAAATGTCGGGGCAGGAGGGCGTGGCAGCGGAGAGCTGCTGGGCCAGCGCAGCGTGAGGCAGAGCAAGAACAGGGCGGAGCCAGAGCAGAAGGGGCCAGGACCAGATGTGGTACGCCAGACACGGCCAGGCAGAGCGGCAATGTGCTCTGCTAATCTCCTAGGCATCTCTCAAGCCAGTCACATTAACCGTCACGGTCCGTCTCCAGCAGGGAAACCACTGTTTTTATGAATAATCTCAGGCACACGCATTTCCTCTTAAACCCAGTTACTAAGTTCCTGAGGAGAGTATTGGCCTGCAGATGGGCATGGAGGACACCAAAGCAAAACAGGTCTTTCTTCTCCCTCCTCCAGCCCCTTCTGTGCTCTCTGCTCCCTGCTCTCCCTCCTGGGACTGTGTTTTGAATCGGAGCCAAGGTGCGAAGACACATGCACTTCTCGCCAAGAGGCCAGAGACTGAGAGGCTTCGGGTAGAGATTTCCTCTAATAAAATGAAAGCCTCTGAATCTGCCAGAAGGAAAGAATGCCAAAGGAAACCGCTTTTCTCCTGCTGCCTCAGTAGGAGGGACACTGCCCTTGTCAGACACAACAAGCACAGGGGGCCTGGCCTCGGAGGTTGGCCACGGGTGGGGTTTGGGGGCCAGGTGCAGCTGTTTCACATTTCAAGCATCAGCGGCTCAGAGCAAGGTTCTGGGGAGCTGTGGACAGATGAACTCCTACTATCCTTCACATCTCTCCGTACTTGCAGGCTCTTGATACCTCTTTTCGACGGCTACATATTTTCAAAACTGAGAGGGAGGAGATGCAGAGAGCAGCATTTTAAGATATTCCAGATGAGGACACTCTAAGCACATCCTTTGTCTTTATCACTATTATTGCTGTTGTTATTGTCTTGAAAAACTGGGAATCAAATCCCCTCCGCCCTTTTTTTATCTTCTCTCGAGACAGGTCTCACTAAGTTGTCCAGGCCGGCCTAGAAATTGTGATCCTCTTGCCTCCGCCTCTTGAGATGCTAAGATTACAGGTGTGTACCACTGCGCCTGGCACAAACTTTACTTTTCATAAGGTGGTCTGAATGGGGGAGATGGAGGAAGAGCTAGCTAGTGTGCATGGGTCACCGACAGTCTGAGACACCTTTTTCTTATCTCTGACACAAGTCATATAGCACTCTTGATTTCAGCAGTGTGCAAAGACCAAAGCAGATGTCAAGGGGGAGGAATGCACAGGCGCCCTCGGCCAGGGACCTTGCAACCCACCGAATGCCTGTGATGGAATACACCATGGCGCTGCTTGTGAGTTTCCCTATTGAAGTCTTTTTGAAGGAAGCCAACGATAAATAGCAAAATATGCAGGAAGAGCTCAGAAAGGAGGAAGAGAGTGGGTTTTCTAAGCGAATAGCAACAGTGGAGGATCAGGGGCAAAGAGGCCATATATATATAAAGCTAACCTTCGCGCTTCATCCTGTTATACTGAGATACACGTTTGGTTTAAATCCAGATGAATATTGATAAAGAAAAGATAAAAAGGCCTTTCTGGGCTTGAGTGACAACAGCTGGTGAGGCTGCCATTAATCATGTAATTGCTGGCTGGCAAGAAGCGCCAGGCAGGTAGTGCAATTATCTGGCAGGCAGCAGCTGAGACCCTTTGTCTACAGCAGGAAGAGGGCATGGAGGAAGTGCCAAGGGACCTGATGCCAGAGAAGCCTTACATTCCTTGCACCTGCAGGAATACTTGGGCATAGCTGTACTTCATGTTTAAAATATTAAGCCTGGGTCTCTCCATGCGCCAATGGACGATGTTAGTTTTAAAGAAAGAACATCACACATGACCACATGGAAATGAAACTGAAGGTTTCAGATTCTGTACTCCTGGTCCCTGTCACCTTAAAATCTATTGCTCTCTCTTCTTCTCATTGTCTTACAATGGTAGGGTTTTTCAAAGAAACTGGGTACTGAAATTTTAGTCTTTTTTTTTTTGAGTCAGGGTCTCACTTTGTAGTTCAGGCTGGCCCTGAGCTCACTATATAGCCCTGGCAAGCCTTGAACTCAGCAATCCTTCTGCCTCTGCCTCCCAAGTGCTGGGATTACAGGCGTGAGCCATCATGACCAGCATGGTGGTATGTGGTACTGATTGCTGGTAGGTGTGAGTCACCACACCTGGTATCGTTGTATGTGGTTACCACGGATTGAACCAGGGGCCTTGTGCTTGCTAGGCAGGCACTGGAACCACTGAGCTAAATCTCCGGCCCAGAAATTTCAGTCTTGTTTTGGGTTCTACAGGCTTGCTTTGACCCAGGACTCTCAGATCCTCTGGCCCAGAGCTCCTATTCGATGAAGATCACCACTGCCATATTTCCTGCCACAGGGACAGGTGACCACCTGAAAGTTTACTTTCATTTAGACTATACAGGCCTCTGATGATAAGGTTCTTATTCTCATTATATGTTCCTCTGAGAGAAAAGAATGCTAAATTAAAGAAACATTGAGGTTTTTGCCTGTGGCTCCTATTTTAAAACCATAATGGGTAGACGGTCTGCAGACAAGATGGCCGCTCCTGGTCTAGCTCCACCCACTCAGCCACTCTGCAAGTTAACGGAGCAAAAGAACATTCCAGCTTTATTCTTTCGGCAGGATTTCAGTCTGTATACAAGATAGTTACTAACCTGTGAGTTCAACATTAGAAAGGAACAAGGAAAAGGAAAGAGTCTAAGAAGCCAGTGTTCTTCAGGACGAAAACCACTAAAGGGCCAACATTGAGACCAGGGTGCACAACTGACAGCCTGGGGGCCGATCTGGCTTGTTGCCCATGTGGGAAAAGTATCACTGGGATCGTCATTCCCTTCACTGCTACTCTCTGCTGCAGCTTCCAGACTCTGACAGTGCTGCTGAGTGGCTGGGACAAAGATGTGACCCACAGAACTCAAAACATTCATTATCTGACTGTCTGCAGACCAAAAAAAAAAGCCAACAGTAGTTTTAAGAAAATAGAATTTCCTTTAACTTTGGAAAGTTAAGTGTTTGGGAAGAACATTCGGTTAATTGGTAAGGACTATCATCAGACACTTCACAGTGAGGAGTAAGTACTACTTAGGATAAGGGTTAAGTGACCTTCAATTTTCTGAAGCATCCTTCTATTACCAGACTATCAGATGCCATGCTTTACCTTTACCATGCTTGTAGGTGCTTGGAAACCTCCCATTCTCTGCTTAGCCACGACAGCTTGACACCCAAGGGGCCCTCAGCTGGTTTCCGCCCTGGGAGGAAGAAGCAAGCAGTTCCTTTCCACCTTAAGGGTAGCTGCATGTCTCTGTGATGCCCACACTGGTGGGCAGAAGCCAGTGCCGTACCTGTTAGCCAGCAGCTGGGACCTGGTTCCCGAGGGCGAGGTCAGGTAGATGGCCAGGTCTCCTCTCCGGGGGTGGGTGATGGTGATGCGCACGACCACGTGCTCCAGGAACCTGACGTAGTGGTTGGCGTTATCAGAGCAACCCGAGGCTTTGTAGATGGAACGTATTGCGCTGTTGGGCCGAATCGTCCTGCAACAGAGACACAGAGAAAGGGAGGCAAGGAGAGAGGGGGAGACTTTTGAGCAAACTGTGCAGCAGAGCTCAGATGAGAGACCCCCAAAGAGTATCAGGCTGCTTAGAGTATTAATGGTTAGAGAGTGAGTGAAAGGGGAGTCAAAGGCCTTTCATCTTCGTGCGAGTAGTGGGTCTCAAACTTGACCTTGCCTTGGAATCACCTTGTTAAAATGCAGATGGTGGCCCCCGGCGCGGAGTGGCTGATGGCCCGGGTCTGGGGTGACTCCTGTGCACATTTATTTCTAACAATTTCTCAGGCCACACTGGTGTTGCTGACCTACAGAACACACTCTGAGGACGAGTGGATGGTGGTACTATGGGGGAGGCTTGGGAATTCGCCAGCCTGGGCTCAGATCCTGGGTCGACGCTAGTTCTATAACCCACGGGCACACGCTCCCCTATCCTCTGCCGGTTCCTGTCTTCCTCACCAGCTCCCTCCTATGCCACAGTCTGAGCTTCCCACCTTGTGAAGGCCTTGAATGCATTATTCTGACTTAAGTACTCTCTCTCTTTCTTTTTTTTTTTTTTTTTGCTTCTGGTTTACCCTTCTTCCTTCAAGGTCAAAACTGAAATTTTGGTAAAACCAGAGGTAAAACTTGCTCTCTATTTCTAATTCCCTACTTTTTAAAAATTTTCAACATTCACTTAGAATTTGTCCTTATCACCCTTTTTTTGTTTGACTTCTTCTCAAAACTCTATATGCCACAAGGGCAGGAGGCAATTTTATCCCTCCCTGATTTTTTTCCTAATAACTAGCTTAGTGTTTTGTATCTGGGAGTACAAGAAAAGCCATTGCTGAATTGGTGAATGAGTTTGGAAATGGATAAACAAGTAAGTCCACTGATATAATTTTCTCATTTATCAAATGGGAATCACACCCAAACTGTGAGTTTTAAGAAAACCATATGTGAGCTTTCAAACATTTGGCTTGGCCTATAATAAGTGCTCGAGAAATACTGATTAACCTTTCACTTTTTTCCCCCCTTTTCTCATTCTTTTCCCCAAAACATATTATTTTCTGCTCCAGAAGCAGAAATTTCTTTGTCAAGAAATTATAAGGACTCTGGTATCATCACAAACTCAAGTTTCTATATAAATGTTTTTGTGAGGCAGTGGTCATTAAGAAGAAAGCCAAGAAAGAAGCACTGATCAGGCCCCTGAGAAGAAATGCTTTGCCATGGATGTCACACTGAGTGACTTCATGGGACTGTCTGGTGAGTACTCTCGGGGGCCCTGCATGGCTAACTGGGGGCGCAGACCCCTTTGTCTTTCAGTGAGCTACACACTTGTGAACTTTTTACATTTTATGCTAGTCTTTGGAGAATAATATGGTTTGCAGTTCAGTTTCCAGAACACATTCTGATGTTGAAGAACATCAGCTTCTGGAGGACAGTTACACCACCAAACAGAGATCTGGACAGAGGAAGCAACTTTGGAACGCCCATGGGCAAGAGGCTCCCCACCTCCCTTTGAAAGGATATTTGCTTTGAAAGATCCTTGGGTTATACTACTATGGATTTATCAGCCTAGCATCCTAGACATTTTTATCACAATGTTATAATTATAGCAGAAGGAAATTACAGAAGCTTCTAGCTTCCATATGTAGGCAGGGGCTGTTGCAAGCACTCTCATTTTTCAAGTGGTATCAGTCTAACTGGTGGTTGCAAATATTACTTGATCTGTCGGTCTGTGCTCTCCACACACACGTGCTGCTGGGGGACGGTGGTCCACTTCTCCGCCTCCATCACCATGGCTTCAGCATCCATCAGCCCAAATCCGTAGAGATGGCTCACTGTGAAAGGCAAGAGGCTGGTCAGCTTCACTGTTTAGGGGCAGCATGTGTTACATGTGTTGTTACAGTGTCATTCAGGAAAGACCTCAGGCACATCCTAATGTGATCCTACCTCGCCTCTCAGCAACAATTCTGAAAACGAAACTGAAGAAAACAAGATGCATGCGCATTAATCATCGATTATCATTATTTCTAGAGACATGACTATCATTTATGAACTGTTACTATATCATGCTCATCTACACATGATCCTTTAATCTTCCCAACACCTCATCTTCAGATACAAGTGTGATTAACATCCTTCGTGGGTGAGAAAACAGCAACAGAGAGAAACTTGGCCAGGACTGATCCACAAGGAAAGTAGTGGGGCCAGATTCTAACCCACACTGTTTGGCTGTAGGGCCCCGGTGTTATCACTTGCATTAAAAAAATGATGACACTGTTGGTTTTGGAGGGAAGTAAAACAATGAACAGCTTTAAAGAATGTTCTAGTGTACACAATTGCTTATACTACAAGTAGAACCCGCACGCAAGTAATACCAATTTTATGACATATCCAGTAATTAGGTTAAATATTCCAGAAGGCATAAATTATTACCTTTCTCCTAGCATATAAAAAATTTATCAAGCTATAGGCATAAAATATTTGAAGGCTTCTAGACTTTTATGGCAGCTCCTTGTCTTCCAAAGTGTTAGTTCTCAATTAGAATACCTACTCATCTAAGGCTGAATTTGACAGAACTGTCTCAGAAATGTCCATTAAGGACAGGAATAGTTTAGTGATGATACAGCAAAACCTACATGAACAGTTCTTTCTCAAAATACTTTAACATCCTGAATACTTGCAATCTCTACATTGTATTAAACTGTATCTTATATCTTTACATTCAATAGGAAGCCATACTTCTATCAGATTTTTTCTAAAATGTTCCCATTATGGCATTAGTTATGCAAAAAATTCTATTTCACAAAATGTATCATACATTCTAGAACTCATAAAATGTACCAATAAAGAATTCAATTTAAAAAACTCTATAACTGGCCATATTTATGAATTATTTTAAGTGCATCAGTTTGAAAATCATGATGTTGTATGATAACAGTGTCATTCTATTTTTCTTATTTTAGTTTTTTTTTTCTTTTTTTGAGGCAGGGTCTCACTTTGTAGTTCAGACTGGCCCGAACTCACCATGCAGCCCAGGCAAGCCTTGAACTCTCAGGCCATCCTCCTGCCTCTTCCTCCCAAGTGCTGGGATTATGGGCATGAGCCACCACGCCCAGCATTATGATATGTGGTGCCTAGGATTGAATTTGGGACCTCGCACTTGCCAGCAGATGCTGGAACCAGAGTTAAATCCCCAGCCCGTCCTTCTACTTTTCAAACAACTTCCTCACTACAGCAAAATATTTCAGAGTTTTTTTCTTCTGCCTTGCTGGTTTTGTTCATGCTTAGCCTCTGGCCTGAAATTCCCACATTTCTCTTTTCTGCAGAGAGTCAAGCCCTACTCTGGTAAGTTCCTGACAGCCTAACGGACCTATCTATCTTCTTCCTAAGGTACTCTCTGGTGAATGAAACAGTCAAAAGACATTTACTAAAACAACCATCTGTGACCACTAAATTTTTTTTCCTTTGTACTCTTATGGCTAATTAATTTATCAGTCTGTCTGCTCAGCTATCCATCTACCCATCCAATATGATAGGTCATACTGCATTGCTTTTTTATGTGTGCCATCACTTTCTTTGGTAATTAACACCATTTGTTAGTATGTGTCCTCTTACTCCAACTGTATTGTAATTGCCTGATGGCAGAAACACAAACAGAAGACATCTGTGAAATGAAATTTCTTTATAGATTTCATGAGAACATTAGAAGAACTTTATACACAGGAGAGCGCAAAGAAATTAGGCCATGTAAGAAGAAAGTGTGGGCTAGGATTCAGAAATAGCCCTATCTATGTGCAATTTGTTAACTACATAACCTGAGTAATTTATATAAGATGTCTAGTTCATCATTTTCTGGTTTGGGGATATAATGATCTATCCTGCTATTATTACTGAGCTCACTAGGTATTATTATAATATGTCCCATATGAGAAAATCTGTGTAAAGAATAAATACAAGAGCTTATTATTTTACTATTAGGCACTTAGCCAGACAGGTAACTCTAAATTAAAAAATAAATAAATAAACTTACTATGGGAAGGATGTATTAGGATTTTTGCACATGTGATTTTGGAACTTCTATAATTCATGATATTCTTTCTTTTCCTTGATTAAAAAGTAATGCATGTTCATTGTAAAAAAAATACTAAATATATGCAGAAAAGAACAAGAAAATAGCTCATCAATAACCTTATGAAAAACTTGTAACTTCTATGAGCAATTTTATATATATTATTTTAGTTGCATAATACTATAAAAGATTATTAAAGATACACAAAGGGACTCATTTGATTCAGAAGAAATGTTAAGTTTGAGTTTAGTAAAGTGCCAGGGGAGACGATGGAGAGGCTGGAGAGTGGGTAGCACAAAACAAACAGAAGAGGTAAATTCTTTCCTACAGCACTGTCGGGGACTGCAAAACACAATAACCTACTATTACATGACAAAGAACCAATAGAGGGGAGCTCATAGGCTCGCTGATGGGGGAGACTGAAGCACTGATCACTCTCATTGGCTCAGTACACGTATCCGTGCATTAATGTAGCATGCTGTGCTCCATATATATGCACAATTATTACACATTAACAAAAAATATAAAGAAGGCAACTAAAAGCACATTTCAGTTAAGAAAACTGAACTGTAAAGATCTTCTTAAATTTCATGTAACTCCCTTGTCGTCACTGCCGTTTATCCATAGCCTATATCATTTCAACGGGCACACTGTATGGTATTTCCTTTCCCTGGGAAAATTCAAATTTTTACCAAAGATGTTATGCTAGAGACTTTCTTCCTCTCTTCAGTCAATATGCAAATGCTCTTCTTCCATCTCCTAACTAATGTTCAGTGGTTTACATCAGTGCAACCTATCGTTTTATTTCAGTTTAGGAATAGAAGATCAAAAGTCAGATTTGCATGTGGACAATATGAAGAGGATGTAGCAGTCTGAGGAGAGTGAGGGCTCTGCGCAGTTATGGCACCGGGGCCTCTTGGGGCAGCTCCCGCCGGGGCACCTGAGCCCCAGCTCCCCCTGCTTGCCCTGCTGCTCTTCTGCGCTGTCTCCAGCCATTTGACAACCATTAGAACATAAATCAACACAGACATCAAATACCACCCTCACTCCATGCTTTCAAGGAGCCATTTGAATCAGGTAGCAAAGCACCTTGTGTCCTTATGCAGGCCATTAATTTGTTCCCGATTCCAATTCAATTCCTATCCTCCAGAGACAAGGGCTACTCATTAAATAGATGATAAAAAACCATAGATTTTAAAAAAGGAGATTGGCTGGCTACAGCTAAGCCAGAAATTGGTTTAATAGAAATAAATTATACAAATAGAAATAAATGAGGAAGCTGGATTTGATCTCTGAAGGTGGTAAGAGTCAGGAATGGAGATCTTTAGTATTTAGAAAACATTCAACATTGCATATCTATCTGAAGTCATGACACACAGCCTAAGAAAAATGAGAAATGAATATCTCTGGCTGTTTTTTCTTTTGGGATGGCAACTCATTAATTCCATATGATGCGATTGGCAGCTATTTGTTTTATTTGTAAGTAACAATAAGAAAATAATTACATGGAAAAGGCACTGGGAAGACAAACTCCTTCAAAACTGGGTGTCACTAGGGGAACTTACCATGAAACAGTTTGGAAACACTGATAACTTTTTATTAATAAAAAATCTCACACCCCAGCACTCGGGAGGCAGAGGCAGAGGCAGAGGCAGAGGCAGGAGGATTGCTGAGTTCCAGGCTTGCCTGGGCTACACAGTGAGCTCAGAGCCAGCCTGAACTACAAAGCGAGACCCTGTCTCAAAAAAAAAAAAAAAAAAAAAAAAAATCCTCACACATCTGAAATGTCTTATAAATACAGAAATGTTTATTTATTCTTTGTAGACATCTGAATTATGCCTGTTTTGCCTGTCTCACTGTCACAACTGCCACAGGAGTCAGTGGTTACAGACTACCTTGTTCAGAGTAAAACTTCCATAGAAATTTATGAAATGAATAAAAGAGAACATTTTTAATATACCAAATGGTATGAAGTGTTACATAGAAAATTTCATGAGGTTTTAGGAGGCCTGCTCTTTTTATTACTAACTTATGTAAAGTCATCGGTAACACATGAAATTTATTCAAGTATAATGCCAGTATTTAGACTTTACAAATTTATGATAATGGCAAATGTGCCATACAAACAACTGTCATGACAGGGCTAGAGAAGTCTTAGTAATACATATTTCTCGGGCAAAGTACAAAGCAAAACCTGAAGCTGAAAATAATGATGATAAAACAGAATCTACTCTGCAGGCATGGTGCAAAATGCAAAATTCTGTGAAGTCAGAGCACAATTAATATTGGCATAAATAAGAATCCCAACCAGTTCAAGCAAAAATTTCCATTCCTGTGAAGGGGAGGGCATCAACATCTACTTCATATTTAACACTAGTTAAGATTCACAAGCAAATATTAGAAAGATAATGAGGGAACAGGCCATGCATACAGAATAAAGATCTTGAAGCAAAGCTACTTAGGTATATATGAGATAGTAGATTCAGAAAACCTGCATTGCATTCTGTCTGTTCCTTTGGACAGCGCAGCTGTGGACCCCTCGATGTGTGAAGACAGCAAGTGGGATCTCAGCAATGAGCCTATGTGTACAGAAGAATCTTCAAGAAAACGGTTTTGCCTTGCACCAGAAGTACAGCTAGTTTCTCTTCAAAATTATCCAAAGGTTTCTTTGCTTGAAGCTTTCAGGTAGACAAAAGAACTCAGGAAACAGGTGAACACTCTCTAGCAGGTATATTCTCATTTTCTGATGAGATCAGAAGTGCAGAGAGAAGCTCATCATTAGGCAGACAAGTAATTGCATAGTCTGGAAGCAAGAGAGTTAATTTGAGCAGTAGCTTTAGCTCGGAGACCTAAACAACTCAATTCCAAAGAAAAGCTAGAAAGCTCAGGAAAAAAAAAAAAAGAAAAGAAAGAAAGAAAGAAAAAGAAAAAAAATCATTTCGGAGCATAAAAGCTATATCTAGGGAAATTTGGTACACATTTATTTCTTTTCATGGACTATTCTCACTGCAGTCGGCTATTTCAAGTAATCTTTTGCTAAATATTACATTGAATGGATGTATCACGACAACTCTGAAATGACTATTACTAAAGCACCACACTACACACACTAAAGGACTTGAATGGTTAAAATAGAGTAATTTTGTAAGCTTTGGAACTTTCTGAAGTGAAGAAGGGCCTTTCTTCTACAAGCTGTCAGATGCAGTGACACAGTGTTATAGTACAGTATCCAACATAAAGTAGGTGTTCAACAACAAAAACTCTCCAGGATCCCAGGAAATGGCTAACATGCTGTATATACTTTGAAAAAAGTGGAACTAAGTGGCAACTGAGTATGGAATTCTTACTGTAAAATTCTACTGAGGAACTCATTCCTCAGGACCAGGATGATGAAGTGTCTAGGTTTGCCCAAGATGGTTTTGATTTTTAATTTGAAAGTCCTATGCTTTGGGAAACCCCTAACTCCTGAATGAGCCAGGAAATGGGTCACCCTATGTGAACTGAGTTAGCAATGTGATGCTACACTGGACTGGCACAGAGCACACACACCTCTCGTCACAGTCACGACACGGCACTAATTCATATGTCTCACTGGCAGGCACATCTGAACCACTGGCGTGGTATGAGTATGACTGTCCCACTGGGCAGAAAGAGACAGGCCCATTGAGTGGTATGGGCTGCCTGAGGGACCAGTCATACGCGTACTGCTGGTGGTTCAAACTGGAGAAGATGTGTTAATATCAATAATTTAGTAATTATCAGTGAACAAATAACCCACTAAGCATGTGGACAGACACCATAAATTTGTATTTGTTAAAATGTACACAAACTTGGCTACAGAAAACATGGTTGATGAATTAGTTTCAATCCTCTGAATGTTCAAGCGTCAATTTGGACATGGTTTACCAATGCAGTTTGAGCAGCCCTAGAACTGAAAATCTGAAATCCCGAACTTTTGGGTACTGACATGGTGCGACAAGGTGGAAAATGCCACACCTTATTTCCTGGGTAGTCAGAATGCAAGGGCCCTAAAAATACTGTAGAAACTGCTGTTGGATTTGTATAGAAGATGGACAGAGAGCATAAATAAATTTCCCATGTGACTTGGGTTTCACTCCTCAATTATGTGATTATGTGCGATCAAATATCCCATAATCCCCAAAAATCCAAAATTTGAAATGTTTCTCATGTTCAACATTCAGGTTAAAGTATACTCAAGCTGTATAATAACTGGTTTAATTAGTTATTGTATCACTCAGTTGGGTTGTGAAGCACCTACTCTATATTCAACACTATACTGAACCGTGAAGGCCCACATAAAACAAGATGGTCTGTTTTCAGTCAACTAGGGGATGACACACAAAAAATTTGTAGGATATAATGAAAAGCAATTAAAAGCACCAAAAGGTGTAATTACTGTAGGTATAACAGCTCTTCAAAAGATTAAAAAAACAGCCCAAAAGACTGCTACAAATCTAACAAAGCTCAGGGTGCAGGCAATACTCTGCTGCTCTCAGCCAAGATCACAGGGACGTCGATAAACTGTGCAAAGTGATATTTGGATGGTGCTTTGGGGCACATGGAGGACTCTGTTAGGTAGAGAAGTAGGAAACTCATTCTGAGTTAACTGATAAGTTTGGTGAATTGAGTTTGTTGTGTAGCTCTTTCTTGTTGTGTAGTGATGACACTACAGTTGCTTGGCAAACACAGGGCAAGAGGTGAGCAGTCAGCGGGGGAGGGAAGAGTGGGAATATCACAGGAAATGGGGTAGTCCAGACTGTTGGAGAAATAAAAGCCAACCAACCATGACTGTTGGATGTCATCCAGTATCGATCAAGTTGTTGCTACTCTCCTCTGTCTATAAGCAAACCAGCAGAATAAAAGGCAACTGCCCACATTCCTGGCTTGAGGGACTCTGCTTGATCTGTGGACTAGGTAGAAAGAAATTCCCAACTGGAGATCAAAGAGCTGCCTGCAGCTGTTGTAGTCCTTGCACCTTTGGGCTCTTTGATCGTCAAAGTGTTGAACCACCTGCTCTGAAGTAGCTGCGCTCCTCGGGCCCTGTGCTTCCTGTGCCTATTCATCAAACCAGGCCAAATGTGTGGGACTGGAAGGGGGCCCAGAACCCAGAGGGCTTTGGATTCCGTTTTGAGTCACTGTGTCCCATATGCACACCGTGAACTTTTAGGAACTGCTTCTTCACAGTAAAACAGTGAAATGTGAAAAGCCAAAATTTTTAATGATGAAAAGTGATGCTTTTCATTCTCCTAATGTCAGCAGCTCCGTACCTGCCTGTTTCAGAAGGATGCTCCCAGAATAACCATTTCTTTCCTTGCCTTCCTCCATTTTCCTCACTTCCCTCCACTATTTACTTTTTCAGAGTTTAGTGTGAAAGCCAGATAAGCTTCTTAACGAGAATCAGAAGGACAGTTGCCACATTTTCTTCTGCGCTGTAGTGCAAAATGTGGACTCCCCTGGGTGGAAAAACAGAGCAACTGGTCCCCACATTATGCTGCATGGTTTGTTTTTATTTTTCCCTTGCTCTTCCTAAAATCTCAAACTCCAGTCACTACCCAGCCAGAACCACGCATGCCAGCCGTGGCCACGCCGCTGACAGCTTGCGCATGGAAAGTTTCCAGAGACTTGGCTGTCTGCTGGGGCTGCACTTCAAAGCTCCCCAGGGGTGGTTTTGCTCAGCAGCTGTAGGTAAAGGAAGTTGTAACGATTTAGGGAAGCACTGCTGTGTTCCACTTCTACATATACAATACGTTTTTTACCTATATCAGTACATATGCCATAGCAGTTTACATGTACATATGTAAAATAGATGTTTAGTATTTAATCTGCAGAGTGAAGAAGCAGGCATGCTTGCCATTTCTCAAGGGGTGCTCTTCACCAGGAAATGGAAAAACCTGTCAAATTATTTTCTGTTCTTCTCTGTCCAGTACTCATCTACTTGTGAAGCAAGTAGTTCACTTAAGGTAACACAGATATTTTTTGATTAGAGATCTAAGATCTCTTCTACTAGCTTGGGGAGATCTAGCTTAGGGCCTAGCCAGATCACATTTTTGTTTGTTTTTGGGAAACTAAGATTGTGAGGACAAAGATGAGAACAAGATAAAAGTTATACTATGAGGCCTTGGATCAAAGGGTAATTGAAAGTTAGATTGAGGGGAGGGTATAGTTCCCCAGCATAAGGCTTCTTTGTATATCACTTATGCAAACAATGAACAAAATGCAGTTATTTTAAAGATAATTTTTCATTTAATTTTTCTTTATTTTTGCCCTTTTCTTAAATTATCATAAAAAAGGAAAGCAAAATCTAGTTGATACTCATATGAGTATATTTTCACTCAATGGTTAAAATGCTCACAAAGATTTAGTTATCTCATTTATCCATCCATCTGTTGGGTCACCTGGTAAGCAGCCATTGTCCATGTTCTGGTGATGACTGCAAAGCACAAAGGAAAATGTACTCTTTGTGCCAGAAATGTCATCATCTCACCGAGAGGAAAGCTACTTCTTAGCCTTCTAAGGCTCAAGCACTCTGTTAGGCTTCTCATAGACATTGATTTCCATTTCTATGAAAGTCAAATAATTTTTAAGCTTAAGGGTAACAATAGTGAAACGACTACAAAGTTGTAGAAAGGTAGGTCATTGATGAGGGAAAGATGTTTTCTGGAATAAATCAGGTAAAAGATGGCTCTTAAATTCTTGAGAAAATTTGGATTCATGAAGGGAAGGCAATGAGACCAGAATATCTGGAATTGTGGTTGTCCCAAAAGTGATGGGTGGGACTGGAATGCATTGTTGGATTTACCCTGGAGACAATGGGTACCTAAAGGCCACGGAAATGATCCAACCTAACTGATGCCCATGAAAGACTGGCTGAGCATTGGTCATAGAAGACCCCAAAGGACAGCTGACTGAAGCAGGTGGGGGAGATTGGAGACTGGGTTATGGCAATGGTCAGTCAACAAGTCAGATGAGAAAGGAGAAATCACAATTCACACAACGTTGGCAATAGAAGACAGGGAGGAGCCAATGTGAACAAGATTCTCAAATCAAAGTTACAGAACTTAGAAAATGGCAGTTGTTAAGGAAAGGGAGAAAAGAATTACTCAGGGGTCAAAGAACAAACACTGTATCTTCTTCTCCTCACAGAGCACATGAAAAGAGTTGTGGACTGGGAAGAAGAAGAGCAGGAAAGGTGGAGGAAGTCAAACACAAAAGCCTTGGGTTCAGCCAGCAGGTGACTGGAGAAAATCTCACAGAAGTCCTTAACTTTGAAGAAGGAAGTGAAGATGGGCTTGAAGGAATTAAAGAAAGAAATGAGGTGCTAAGTCAGACCCTTTGTAGGGACCTTCTGTGTGTGAAAGGAAGAACAGAACTAAGATAGCAGGATAAATCTTTCCCCTTCCAAGAAGAGTGATAGGACATTTGAAAACAAAGTTTCATGTTCAGTTGACAGAAAGGAGAATGAGGGAGGCTGGAATCAAACAGCTGAGCAACTGACAGAAAAGACATCTGGGAGCACAAACCACCCAACTGCAGAAGAAAACATGCTTTGGGACCATTTCTTCATTTCTTCTAAGGACAGCACTTGATTAGCGCTATTCAGCTAAAGGCACAGGGCAGAAATTAATTCACTGCATGCCGAGGATAAGTTAAATTGGTGGGTTTCAATCTTACATACACATGAGAATCACATAAATCAGAGACAGCTCCGTTTCATAGGCCAAATATACATACTATGTATTTAGCAGAATAAAAGCCCATGATTTATATTTCTAGCATTTCTTTAAGTCATGGTGATATTGTTGGTCCAGGGGCACACTCTGATAACCAATTGTTTATGGCTGACATGTGTCCTGGAAAGGATAATGTCTCCAACCTACAGCATGAGGCCCTACAGGCCTGAATCCCAAATACTCCCCGCTTCATACTGAACACACAAGGGATGAGGTCTGGCTGCCCAGTACACGATATCATATCCTTCTGTACAGGTTGTGCCAAACAATTTTACTTCTCTTATAAAAACATCTCATAAAGATAAAAGTTTTCTTATTTGACCGATGGGTGCAGAATCTCTCCCAGGTTCCTCCTTGTTGGGATGTAGATTACTTAGAATATTAAGCTCTGTGCGCCATGAGGATACAATCAGAGCTTATCTGAGTAGAAACAGAACATCATGCTTAGTGTAAAACGGTGAATGTAGGAAATACACTGAAGTGTCTACTTCCTAATCATGCTGTCTTGAAAAGTAAGCATTTCCTGCATCAAGCACGCTGCTCAAAATAAGATGAACAGCTGAAATTCTAAGTGGAAGGTAAAAATAGTATCCCGCACATGTATTTCTGACATATCAGCAGACGTTTTCACAACAGTCCTGCCACTAAGATAGCATTCACATTTTATAGCAAAAGGAACTTTTGTGGAGCGCAAAGCACTTGTGCAAAGTCTTAGGGATTAGAGCTCAAATCTTCAGAAATCCCATTCTACTATCTATTCATCCATTCATAATTGTGGTCTACAAGACAAACAATATTTCTTTCGATGAAGACACTCAAATTAGTTACATCTTCAGAATGACCCTGCAAGGTAACAAAGAGGGAAAGGGGAGTCATTTGGAAGTTATATGGGTAACTTCCTTGCTCTTTGTGACTTAACTGCTTTCTTCTTCAAAACTCATTTAAAATGTCATGTGCCAGAAACAAATACTGGGGATTGGAGTAAAAGTTTAACATCGGGCCCATCACATTTTCCCCTATTTTTGCTGAGAAATGACCTCCTTCAGCCATTTCTGTCAGGGCTTTTTCCCTGACTGAGAAGATATTAATATGGAAAAGATACTTCATTTTATATGCATGATGGGGCCAGTATTTTATTAGAACTAACTAGGAGTGCACAGATGGAAGAATGACAGAGAGCCAAAGCACAACCTCCCAGTTGTTAATATTAACAGTGACCGTAGTACTCTTCTTTTTGGCTCTTTTCAGGTTGACTCTGGAAATTTCAAGGTATACTGTCTTTCCTCATATAACACTGTAAAAGGAAGCCTGTTGAAACCATTACTGGAATGTGTGATACAAGTTTAATTGCTTTGAAATGCCACTGGCTAGCAAAATGTGAACACATGTAGAGTCTGAATTGAGATTCTGAGCAGAGGAAAAAAGTCTGGATCTATTTATTTTGCAGTAGATGTATCCAGATGGATTCTGCAGTGATCACCTGGCAGATCACTCTACCCTGATGGATGCAGTGGCCTCAGAAAGTCACGCATGGAGGTCGGGTGGGACTAATTTTCAGGATTTCTTTCTGCAGTTTAGATGAGGTATACAGCAAAGACACTGTCATCAAGATGAAGCTCTCTCTTGATTGCATAAAAACGGGCCAAGGATCTTACTAGTTCCCTGTTTTCAAAAGATTCGACTGTAAGGCACTTTTATCTCTTGTTCATTTGGGCCATTTCCCACAGTGCCCACTTGAACAGGTTCAGTGTGAACAGTCAGTGACAGTCCTTTGTCCCTGCTGATAGGTACCGAGGGGGTACTACAGTCTACGTTACAAATATGGATGCCAGGGTGCCAATAATATGCACGCTAATTTCAGTAAGAGGGTTTCTCCTGCATACTTCAGTGCATTTCTCTTTCACACCTAGAGTTCTGTTGTTTGGCAAGAAGGGAGCCTTCGCAGGGCAGCTGGATGATAGTCACGGAGGGTTTCCAATAAAACCCTCCACAATCTCTGTGCCCATGTATCCCACCTGTCAATATTTACAAGGACTCTTATCCCAGATATGAATTTCTTTCTACTCCATCCTAAGTAAAAAGAATTGTACTTTTTAATTCAAGTAGCTTCAATCATTTTTCATCACAAAGAAGAGTGATGCATACAGAGATGTGAGGTCTCACTTGAAAGTTTCTCTAGAGAGCTGGAAATAAAGTCAGTGATGAAACAGTTATAAATTCAATTCTAGTAGCACCAGAGAACTCTAACTCCAGTAAAACTGGGTTACATTGCTAATGAAGGATAGGTTCTATGAACATTATAATGTAGCAATGGTTGAACATTAAAATGAATACCATAATCTTTGGATGGATACCTGTTATGGCTTGTGTCTACATGTCCCCTCAAGGCCTCATGCAGTCATAGGTGGGGCTTTTTCAAAAGTGGCTGAATCTAAAGTGCGTGACTGATTCATAGTGCAATGTTAGGATTAAGGGTTATAGGATTAAAGGTGTGTGATTACTAAATCTATCCATAGATTGGTTTGGGATGGCCCTAATCCCAGCAGCCTGGATACAATATAAGGGATAGAAAGATGCTTGTCTTCCCCTTTGCTTGCTTTTGCTGTCTTCTGCTTGCTGTGAGCTTGTTCTCCTTTGGACTGCCCCTCTGCCAACTCACCCTGCCTTAGAGCCAGCTGATGGTGGATTAAAAACCCCTGCAAACTGTGAGCTAAGTAACCTTCCTCCTTTAACTTTGGGTGTCAGGGATTTTGTTTCAGCAATGAAAGAAAAGTAATTAAGAATTTGGTACCAGAGAAGTGGGGTCATTGCTATGACTATACCTGACCATGTGGTTCAGAAGCCTATGGAACTGGCTTGGAGGAAGAGTTAGGAAGTTCAGAGGTGCCAGATGAAAAAGCAGAGCTGGAACACAGGAGGTGATAATTGAAGGTAGATTCTCACCAGTGGTGACAAGAGCAGAGATCACTGGTAAAGACCAAGGTCAGGAGGTTTCTCCTGAGAACAACGACCAGATGGATGGGAGGACCCCAGGCAATGTGTGGTACGCTTTGGCACAAAGGTTGTGAGCGTTTTGCTCATCTTCAGAGACCTTGCATAAGACTAAGAGCAGTGGGCTAACTGATCTTGGGGCAGTGGCATGGCTACTGTTGAGGAATTATGTTGGGAATCAAGAGCAAAGAGTCCAGCAGAATGATTCAAAACACTCTAAGTTTAGCCAGAAAGGAATTTCTGGTAAAGCTGTGATCTGCAAAGATGGAACAGAGGAGAAATTGGTCACCGGAAAGACTAGCATGAAAAAGCGAAATATTTCAGAAGACAACAGAGAAGATGGCGTGAGGAGATCAGAAAAATCAACAGGATTCCAGCTTTGCAGCCTCAGAGTTGCAAAGGTGCAAGAGTTTGCTCTGAGAAGAGAGCCGCAGAGAATCTCGTTCTGGGAATGGGGTGGCCTAGGGAAGGTGTTTCTTGAGATTTGGTTCATAGGCACTGGAGCCTGACAGCCAAGAGAGAGGAAGCCTGGCTTCTGCTCCAGCTGGCGAAAGAACCTTGGCACCATCCACATGGCATTGGTTTTAGGTGTATACAGAACAGAGGGGTTGTGGGGTCAGAAAAGCTTCCACACCAATTTCAGAAGAAGGCTTGGGTAGTGTGCTCTCGGCAGGGCAGTGTGTGAAGGTATGAGTGTGAAACTAAAGGTGCGGTGGAGACCCCAGAAGTTTGGAAAAGCCAAGAAAGTGGATCATCTGAGAAAAACTGCGCAGAGGAGCAAAGCCAGCCTGGGAGAAAAGCTGAGAGAAGTACAACCACCAGAAGTACTGTAGGAGCAGAGGTGCTCGAACCCTTTGGAGTCCGCATCTCCTGTAGATTTGCCTGGAATGCTGGACGTGAAACTACAGGACTTAACGTTTGCCCTGTTGGGTTTTGAACCTGGTTTGGTCCCATTCCTTTGTAGCCCCCTATTTGTATCCTCTGGAATGGAAATGTCTGTGTCTTACACCATTCAATATTAGAGGTGTTTAACTTTCTTTTCATTTGTACAGAGGCTTGCAGCTAAGTGTTTGCCTTAAATCTCAGAGAGGATTTTAGATTTGGAATTTCAGCAACTTTTGTAGATGAACTAAATGTCTTTTGCATAATGGGATGTCCATGAATTTTGAGGGGAGTAGGGGTGGAGTGTTATGGCTGTGTCTAGATGTCCTTTCAAAGCCTCACACGGTCATGGGGGTGGCTTTTTCAGAGGTGGCTGAATCTAGAGCATGTGACTGCAATGCAATGGTCTGGCACCCCACCCCCCAACGCTGGTAGCCTGCGTATAATAGACAGAAAGAAGCCTGCCTTCTCCCTTGCTTGCTTGCTTTCGCTGCCTTCTGCCTGCTGTGAGCTGTCACTCCTCCGTGTTGCACGTCTGCCTGGCCACCCTGCCGTGCAGCCAGCAGACTGTGGGCTGAAACGTCTACAAACTATGAGCTAAATAAACCTTTCTCCTTTAACTTGTGCTTGCTGTGTATTTTGTTCCAGCCATGGGAGAAAAGTAACTAAGACAATACTTTTAAAAGACATCTGTGTCTTCAACAGTTTTAAGAGACATCACAATAGAACTTCACAGAACAGAAGAGCCTGGGTCAGACCTGTGTAAATTAACAGTGCTCATCACCACACTTCAGTGCATGAGGCTTGAGGTGGAGTTTCCAGAGCGAACGTCAGATCCCAATCTACCCATCAGGTTGGCTCCTTCGTATAGTTAACGACTATGCAACCCCATGATGGTAGCCCTGACCAACGCTCACAGGCTATTTCTCACACTTCTAGTTATGGCCCCCGACCCTCTAGTGATACGTGTCTGGAATTTAGTGAGGATTTTAGGCTAAGTTGTAAAATACTGAACTGTGGAACAAAGCTGGACACATACTGTCTGCCTTGGCTCTGAGCATCACAAATGATTTCCAGACAAGACCATCTTCACACAGTGTATTAAGAAGCCATGTACATTGCAACCTCTGTCAAGTTCAAAAAAGCAACAGCTTTCCAAGACCATTGACAATTCCTAGTTGGCTTCATGATTGAGAGAAACTGTATTAATGTAAAGCTTCAAAAAACAAGAGAGTCACTCTAAACTCTTGATGCTTCTGTCACTGCTCACATCCTACACTGCTCAAGATGCAAACCAGAATTATATTACTTGGTTTCTTAATCTTTGGAAAGTCTTGTGGAAACACAGACTGCAACTGTATGTTGAAAAAATTCAGGTAACAGGAGGTAAGCAGTTTTCTGAAG
>PVIC010028971.1:8133-22993 GCA_004025085.1 Thryonomys swinderianus
CACACACACACACACACACACACACACCTTGTCATGGGGTTGAAACTCTCTGGTGGTGACATGAAGCAACATAGAGTCTGGGACTATGGAGGACATGTTGTACTTTTTCACAGATGGGTGCCATGACCTTTGGTCAGCCACTTGCTTCTCCACTCTCTGTTTCTTTATCTGTAAAGTGAGAATAATTGCTGATGTGCCCTCCAGACTCATTTGACCCTGCCCATGAGCCCCTATAGAAGGTGGTATGCTGTCTGTAGGAAGCCAGGACAGTCAGGACTTGGTGTCAGGGCATGTGAGCCAAAGCCAGGATTTTGGATTATCAAAACCCAGCACTGCCTGTGCTATGGTCTGTATTCTTCACCAACTGTCATCCATAGATCCAGATATCTGCTTCCATTTTGCCATCAACTGGGGGATTTTAATAAAGATCTATAGAATAAATTAATAGAGGGAATCATAACAGAGAGCTAAGAGAAACACAGCAGTGCCTTGCTACATAAGCACTTCTGTTTGCAAATAATTTAGTTCTCAAACAGAAGTATTTGGCAAAATTTTAATTTTGTTTGTGAACTCTGGATCAGGTGATAGATATAACTGCCACCGCCTTTCCCACACAAACACGAATGTGGCCATCTTTTCCAAAATCATAGAATGAAGTAAGTTTGTGCACTGAGGTACCACTAGTCAGTTGCAAATAAAAATGAAGAGCCTCATAGAGTAGCTATTATGTGAGCCTATGCACAGCTCACACCTTTGTTCAATGCCTCCTCTCTGCACATGGCATGGACAAGTCCAACATCTAGACAGGTGCAAGCACCCCAGTGTACAATAGCAGAGACATCTGATTAGCAGGAGTACATGTTACTCTAGTACTAGTACATGTTCCTCTGAGGAACTAGTACATGTTCCTCTGTTGAGAATTGAGTTCTTCTTTCTGAGTCTCTGCCACTCAACATTTGAGCTCTCAGGACACCTGAAGGCCCTTTCCCCAGATATCCACAGAGCCCATTGCTCCTGTGCTACTACTGGGGAAGCTGCTGAACCTTACCTCCAACCTCAGTGGGGCAACCTCCATAGTACCTGAGTATCAATTATCCTACTTATTCCAGTCCCCCTGGACCTTGCAAGTACAGGGATAACCAGGACAGACATCAGGGTAGATGGTTTTGAGGGACTATAGCTTCAACAACTGTCTTTCTGTCTAATAAAGAACTAAAAAGGGGTAGTTATTGACCCTAACCTCGAAGAAATGGTCAGCATTCAGGGTGATGGAAATTCTTATTACATGAATTTAACATCACATACTCTATAAATGGACCAAATTATCATGCTACACCCTGAAATGTGTACAGTTATTATGTGTAAATAAGTTAAATTGCAAAAGCAGTGTGTCTGTCAGGCTCCAGAGAAGCTCCCTTGTTTTGAATGCTGGTTCAGGGACAAGGGGGTCCCCATTATCTGTGACAGCTCCCTACTGCCCACCACTCCCTTCTGTACCACTGGAACTGTGGGCACAGAAAGTGCAGCCTCTTCTGAGTGGGAAGACCAAAGGGACAACATCAGAAGATTAAAATCAAGGAGCTGCTGAAACATAGAGCTAAGGTCACCCAGTGACTCATCATTAAAATCCAACCATGGCTAGCTGGCATGGTGGGTTACACCTGTAATCCCAGCACTTGGGAGGCAGAGGTAGAAGGATCGGTTTGAGTTCAAGGCTTGCCTGGGCTACATAGTGAGCACAGGGCCAGCCTGAACTACAAAGCAAGACCCTGTCTCAAAAAAAAAAAAAAAAAAAAAAAAAAAAAAAAAAAAAAAAAAAAAAAAAAAAAAAAGAAAAGAAAATCCAACTCTGGCTAATGCTTTAGACCAGGGAGGATGCCAGAGCCTCAGCAGACCCCAGGTATAAATGGACTGCACTAGTGCACAATCTGCCCTGGAAAAATTGACCAGAGAGGAAGGTCACAGGGAAGGGCCACATTGAGGAGTGGCCAGGACCATTCTCAGTGGCCAGGGAGGCCAGACACACCCCTTTTCCAGCTCTCACAGATCAGTCATCAGTTGTGAGGTCATTAAAACAGCTTTCAGACATGACTTCCATGTCACTTTCCTCCCTCATGATGCTACACTGTCCAGCTCACCATAGTGCTTGGGACAGGAGTTCATGACTTCCAAGCTCCTTGAATTTAGAACAGAAATGGAAGTCTCCTTGTGCTAATTTCACTGTTTCCACTTTAGACAGGAGAAGAGGAAGATTATGTACTCCTTGCCATCTCCAGATCCTGCTTTAATATCCAGTGGCACTGGAACCCCTGAACATTTATCTCACTCAAGTCCTCCAGCCTATGACTTTATAAAGGCATTAAACATCTGCTTCAAGGAAATCATAGCTCATGGGACTTAGGAGGATTCTAAGGAGACAGAGGACAAAGTTAGTATCAGGAGAAACCCACACAATTGAGATTATGACTGGACCAAGTTTTCCTGCCTGCAGACTGCTTGTGGTGTGTCCAAACTTGGGGACTCAACTCTTATCTTCACCTCCAGTAACAACAAAGAGCCCAGTGGTACCACAGGCTGTAATGCTCCAGGGTACAACTACACCAAGATCTTTATCTACATAATTCTTCAAGGACTATTGCCAACATCTGTCCTGCCTTCCTCCAGAGTCTTTAGTTGTATGAGATACCTGTAACAAAAGATGTGGCAGGTTGGGGTCAGTTTGGAGACCGTCCTTGCTACCCAGAGCTGCATGGATCATGGCCATGCTCAGCCTTTTCTCTAAATCTCATTTCTAATTATTAGTTAATTCACTTTGTGCTGTTGACTCACAGGAGACCAGAACTTAACTGCAAAGGTTCTAGTTATGTACTCTTCCCCTTTACCCTACAAGTTAGGGCTAAGGCACTAAGGGCACATTCAGGGACAGATGCCAACCTATGTCTTAAACCAGTGTGGCCCCATAAGGTGTGGAATAAACTCTTCTTATGTTCCAGCAGCTAGTCTGTGTGTGTTCAGTCACAATTGCAGTAGAAAATAGACAACACATAGCTTTCCTTACATTTTGTTTTCTAGCATTTGAAAAATCAGTGTGAAGACTCCTAAAAGAACTGAGAAATGGAAGGAAAAGGACACACAGAAAAAAATTAAGATGTAGTATATCCATGTACCAACTCTTCATGAAGAAAGTGATCATTAGGTAAGTGGTATCTCATTTCATGAATTCAGTTCACTCCATGATTATGAGCACAAACTGAACTGGACAAGAGCCAAATCAAGTTTCCCCACAAAGTCAACATTAATCCTAACTATTGAATCTGACTTAGTTCACTGCCAACTTAGTTTGAGACCAGAATAATAGAGAAAAAATCAGGTTTCTGAACAGAGGCACCATTATACTACAAACATGAACTAAAAACAATAAAATTTAAAATCTAATAATAAAGTTTGAAAAACAAAACTAGAGATTCCATTTAACCCAGTTATTCTCCAATTATGTTTGTTCCTGTAAGCATTAAAGACATCATATTATAGTGATACATGCATTTTCATGTTTATAGCAACACAACTGATAAAAGGTAAATCTTGGTAAATACATAGGTAAAGCCTGTATGTTCATTAACAGATGAATAGATTTTAAAATGTGGTGATGCACACAATGGAATATTACTCTGCCCTAAAAAATAAGCGAGCCATTTGTAGGAAAATAAATCCATCTTGAGAGTATATTGTTCAGTGAAATATATCAGACAAAAATCTTAAATATTGTATGGCTTTCCTTATTTGAGAACTTCAAGGTACAAATAAAAAGCAAAATAAAAGACAGAAAATAGGAAATAAGATCATATATATATATATATATATATATATATATATGTGCATATATATATGCATATATATATATATTTTTGTAAAGGAAGAAAACTAAGAGACAGTAGAGAGGGAGGAAGGGAGTGGAGAAGAAATGAAGATGTGCTGTGTTCATTCATCAACCCCATGACATGCCCTGCTCATCCTCATGCTGTGCCTGCCTGGATGGTGGCAAGCAGCCCAGCTCCTATATTTACTCTGACCAGCTCTTACTCACACCTCAGCCTTCAGAGGTTCCACAGGTCAATGTGAAGAGCTGGCCTGTGTCTTTCTGCCCCTGCCACTCTCTTCTCGTGTGTTGAATACACTTCCTACAGGAAGCCCTTCCTGGAGGCTTTGTCTTTGTGTGTTCTTCAGACACAAACTAGGATAAGTTGCAGAACTGGAACAATGGGCTTTCAAAATCAGGGTCTTTTCAGCACATTTAGCAAACTCAAGGGTCAAAAAGGCAAAATTAAAATGGCTTATTTTAAAAAATAGGAAAATTGGAAATGGTAATAATTTTGCTTGAAAGGATCAATTTCCACACTCAAAAATAAAATAAAATAAGAAAAGAAAAGAAAGAACTAAAATGAGGCCAATAACTTCTCTGCTTTGAGATAGCATCCCCACTTCTATCTCATCCAAAGAAATTCACATTAAACCAAAGTTGTTAATGTGAACTGCATTGCTTTTTAAAGCTTCTTGTTTTCTTTTTAAACCTGTTTTGTTCCACATATTTATGAACATATCTGCTTGGAAATACCATATGCAGACTTGTTGCCACAGATTTAAATATAATAACTGGAAATCAAATTAAAAACAACAGAGAATATCACCACAACAGACTTAACTTTGACATGAGATTTGTCACACTTCTCTAAAAGCTAAAAATGTAAACATTATACTTTGCATCCCATGATAGAGCAGACAATGGGTTTCATATGATATAGAGACCAGAGCCCATTAACTGCTGTAGAAGTTACCAAGCACTTTTCCTTGAAGGGAAAGAAAGAAAAAGTAAATCATAACTAAAGTAGCATCAGCAAATTGGCTGGGTAGCAATTTCAAGTCCATGAAAATCCTCAAACAAGCAGAAACTTATAATAACAATGTAGTCCGAGCCTAATTTTTATAGCAACCCTAAGAACACTGATTGAGGAAAAGAGTAATGTGAAAATAATACAGAAGCTTTGTGGAGTTTTCCTTTCCCTTCCTATGTCCCTCCCTAGATCACTGGACTGTTATGGTGGTGGCTCTGTCCAGGTGGCAGCCTGGTCCCTGGCTGTGCAGTAGGCTGAGAAGACTTGGCTTTTGAGTTGTTGTCCTCTGTTCCAGCTGTGGGAAGGACAGAAGCATAACCCTTGTCTCTCAATGGGTGTAGAATCCATTCAGAGTGGAAAAGTAGTGAGAGCCCCTGGAAGAACCTTCACTGGTTGGTGACCTCAGGAAAATTCTCATGGGAAGAGGGCACAGTAGACTGCATAAGCCTCAGAGGAAAAGCTGATAAATTAGGGAGGTAAAAGCATTCACAGAGAAAGCCATGGTCATGCACAGAGGAAGATAAATGCTCCTAAAAGACTGGGGCAGATCTAAGTTTTCACTTCTCACCATCTCTAGGTTCAATGCCTGAATGTGAGGTCCTTATGGAAAGAGACCTTGGACACAACCAGTCTATAGGGTGTGTCTGCTTCTTTCCTTCTGATTTTAAACTCTTCAGAGTCAAGAAAAAAATCCATCAGAATATCAACTAAGTACTCTATATATATAATAAAAGGCAATGTTAGGTAAACAACTCTGAAGGAACAGGCCTCTGTGACCACCAACAAGGAATATTGTCTTTCCAAAAACATAGGAAAGTCACTACGTGGAAAAAATAACCTTCAACAATTGCAAGTGACCAAACCTGGAAAGACAGAGAAAGCCGACTTCCAGAGTTTCTTCTATTATGCTACTACTAATATATGGCTATTATTAAGTAATATGCTACTAATAATGTATTACTAGTATTATAAAAAATATCCATACCTTACCAGCCAAGGGTAAATGCAGGAACAGGAAGCTTTGGCCACTGGAAAACAAAGCAGGTTGAGGAAACCTAACTATGGGATTTAGGAGACAAAGACTTTAAAAGAACTGACTCGGTATGCTTGAAGAGAACAAAGAACTTTTAAAGATTAGAAAAATATTGTAAGAACAAGATAACAAGGTCAATAAGGAGACAAAAAAACAGAAAGAGATGAAGCAAAATTTCTGGAACTGAGAATAAAATAACAGCTACAGTGAGAAATTCACTAGCAGTGATCAATAGCTTATTTGAGCAGGAAAAAGAAGAATCCAGTGAATTTGAAGGCGGGACAATTAGAGTCATTGTATCTGAAGAGAAAAAGAAAAATGAAGAAAAGTAAGCAGAGACTCTGAATTTGTGGACTTCGTTCAGATAGATCAATATATGCCTTACAGTAGTCTCAGAACAAGAAAGAAAAAAAAAAATGAGGAGAAAGACGATTTGAAGAACGATGCCCAAAGCTGTTAAGATTTGAGGAAATATGTGAGTGTACATATCCAAGAGGTTCAATGAATTCCATGCAGGATAAACTGTCACAAGACAGACCCACTAAGAGAATCTTGAGAGAAGCAGAGAGAAGCAACCACTCTCATACAAGTTGTCAGCTGACTTATATCAGAAATGATTGTGTCCATGAGGCACATGGAATTATGTATTTTACAAGCTAAAAGAAAAATTGCACAGGTGACATGATCCTGTATGTAGAAAATCACAAGTGAGTTTACCAAAGAGTAGTAGAGTTATAAATGAGCATAGTAGTTGCAGAGTATAAGAACAATCCACAAAAATCCTTTGTGTTCTTAAACAACATCACTTAATCTTATTTTCAGTAGAATCCAAAGGAACAAAATATCTAAGAATAGGTGTGACCAAAAAGTTAAAAAAGAACTTTTGCAATTATAAAATAAATATTAATGAAAGAAATTAGAGAGGCTCTAAATAAATGGAAAGACACCATATTCACAGATTGAAAGATTCAATATTGTTGTAATGTCAACACTACATAAAAATAATCTGAAGATTCAGTGAGGTCCCTATCAAAATTTCATTTTTTTCTGTAGAAATAGAAATCTGACTCGTGTTAATAATTAAAAATGGCCTAGAATAGGAAAAACTTTAAAGTGCAGGAAACAGCTGTAGGACTCACAGTTCTTGTATTTAGAACATGCTACAAAACTACAGTAACCAAACAGTTGCAGTAGTGGCATAAATACAAGAATAAAAATCCAAGAAACAAGGGAAGGAATCTAAAAAATAAATCCACACAACCAAGGCACAGTGACATGCAAAAGACGTGCTATAATCTCCCAACAGGGAAGGAAAGGTTACACAATATAGTGCAAAGACAACTAGATTGCCACAAGTAAAGAAATGAGGCTGGACTCTTACCTCAAAACATAAAAAAGTCAATTTGACATACACCAATGTCTCCAGTAAAATAGCTAAAATCATAAAGACAAAAATATTAGAGAAAGTCTTTCTGACCTTGAATTTTGCATGAGATTCTTAAATATGACAACAAAAACAAAAGACAGCAAACAAAACATAGGCAATTGTTCTACCTTACAATTAATAAGTTTTTGCCAGGTGTGATGGCATATATCTATAACTCTTCAGCCTAAGGATAGCCAACCAAATAGTGTGACCTTGTCTCAAAACACCAGAAAAAAGCCCTAAAAATAAGTTTTTTCCCACCAAAATAGGATTATTAAGATTGGAAACAACCCAAATGCCTATCACCTCTAGGCTGTATAAAGATGTGATTTTTAAAAAATAAATGGAGTATTACTCTGCCATAAAAATGATGAGGTTGAGTCATTTATACTCAAATGGATGTACTTAAGAACATATTCATAAGTGAAATGAATAAGTCACAGATGTGTAAATATTGTATCTTTTCTCAGTATGAGAAACTGAAGTTGTAGATGAGTTCTAGAATGCATGATTGACATTGTAAAATAGTAAATATTTAAAGGGAAATGGGGTTTAGGGGTAAGTAATGAGGAGAAAGAAGAAATTGATGGTAAAAAAAAAGGAAACAATGCTTGTGTATATGGGGAATTGTAGGGTGGGTGGGTAGGGGAAGGGGAAAAGTGAGAATTAAGTCATGTCATATGCTGGTACAAAATCTCAATGTTGAGTGCAATTGTGATATGTATATATAATGTACCAATAAATTAATTTTTAAAAAGATTATGAAGAAAGGGAAAAGTTTCCCTACAGAGTGGAAGAAAATAGTAGGAAATGTATTTGATAAGGTCTTAATATTCATAAATATATGAAAAGCATCTCCATTTCAACTACACAAAGAGACAACTCCATTAAAAACAAAAGATTAGACAAAAGATGTGCACAAACATTTCTCAAGATATTCAAATAGCAGATAAGAACACAACTAATATTCTTTCATGAGTTATTAGGGAAATGCATATCAAGCTCACAATGAGAAACTCGTTCACATCTACTAGGATTTTGAGAGGAACAAATAAGTGTTTGTATAAATGTGGAGACATTAGAATACTTACATAGGCTGTTGAAAAAATAAAATGGTATACCTGCTCTGGAAAATAGTTCAGTAGTGTATTAAGAGGTGGTGGTTCATCCATTAAATATAGGATACTATATGACTCAGAAATTCTAGTCCTACATGGACCCCCTAAGGAGCTGAAAATGGCCTTGGACATCTGTGTGCATAGTGGCATTATTCACAGTATTTAAGGGGTAGAAACAACTAAGCAGGTCACTGCTAGAGGAACGAGTAAGCATATGTTGGTGTCCACACTATGGAATATTTGACATTCTTAAAAGAAGTGAAGTTCTAATGCTCTCACAGTATAGTATAGATGAGCCTTGAAAACCTTCTCTTGGTGAAATACACCAAACATGAAATAACAAATATTATGCAATTCTATTTCTATACAACATTCAGCCCAGGCAACCCATAGAATGTACAGCCTCTAAGAATTCAGTGGAAGGGGAATGGGGACCTAGTGCCTATTTTGGCTATGGGAAGTTATGACAGTTATACAAAACTGTGACCATGATTAGGACCACTGACTTGTACACTTAAATAGCTTAGATGGCAAATTTTAAATAATACATATTTCATTACAATAAAATATTACTAATTATTTTAAAGTGAAAACATTATTCAGCTTGAAAAAATTCCAAAACATTTCATGTTGATCCTAGAGAATAATTCCTAAATCTATTTTAGACTTAGGAAATTTATATATATTTATATACTTATATAATATATATTTATATACTTATATAAATTTATTTATATAAATATATACGAATATATATTATATATTCATATATACTTATATATACTTATATATATTTATGTACTTATAAAATATATGTATATATTTATATAAACTGGAAATTTATATATATAATAGATTTAATTATATATTTTTTCATTTTATTTATTGGTACATTATATATACATATCACAATTACACTCTACATTGAGAATTTGTACCAGTATATGACACGATTTAATGCTCATTTTTCCCCTACCCCTACCCACTCTACCTCTCCCACCCCTATATACACAAGCATTGTTTCCTTTTTTAACATTAATTTTTTCTTTCTTGATTATTTACCTCTAAGCCCCATTACCCTTTGAATATTTACTATTTCACCATATCAATCATGCAATCTAGAACACATTTATAACTTCAGTTTCTCATATCAGAGAAAATATACTATATTTGCACATCTGTGACCTATTTATTTCACTTATGTGTATGTCCTGAAGTTATGTCCATTTAAGTATAAATGATTCAATCTCATCATATTTTATGGCAGAGTAATACTCCATTTTATTGTTTTAAAAAGCCACATCTTCTTTATCCAGTCTAGAGTTGATGGGCATGTGGATTTTTTCCAAAATTTCGCTATCACAAACTGAGCTGCTATAAGCATGGGTTTACGTATGTCATTGTGATAGGAATCTTGTAATTCTTCTGTGTATACCCCAGCAGGGGAACAGCAGGATCAAACAGGACCTCTAATCCTAGTTTTTTGAGGAATCTCCACACTGATCTCCATAGTAGTTTTACTAGCCTACATTCCCACCAACAATGGAGAAGGGGTCCTTTTTCTCCATAGCCTCACTAGCATTTGTTGATGGCTAATTTTGAGATAGCAGCCATTCTTTGTGGCGTGAGATGAAATCTCAGAGTTGTTTTCATCTGCATCGCTCAAATGGCCAGTGATGATGAGCATTTCGTCATGTACTTCTTAGCTGCTCTTACTTCTCCCTCTGAAAAGTGTTCATTTCAGATGCCCCGTTTTGAACTGGGTCTTTAAATTTGGGGCGACTGATTTTTTAAAAGCTCTTTATATATTCTAGATAGTAGGCCTTTTTCTGAGGAATTACTGGTAAAGATCTTTTTTCCCATATTGTTGGTTGCCTTTTTACTTTGCTGACGACATCATGCCAAGGCAACCTGACTCAGTGGTCACAACCATCCCAATTTGAGCTAAGATGCTGCAGGCATTTGCTGTTGAAGGCTGAAACTTAACAGTTGGGTCAACCAAAATTGGAGGGCTCTGCACTGAATCAAATATCCTTGCTTGTGGGGAGACCTGCAGGAGGTGGCAGAGGGGAAACATAGACTCACCCAGGGGATGGATAGCACCACCTCGTGCTTGAGGATTTCAGCCCCCAGGATTATCATTGGTCTACCTTGGTGTCCTTGATTCTGTGAGATGCAAGTACACATTTTGTGCTTAAACTTGCTCCAGTAAGTTTCTGCTTTTTATTTGCACCAAAAGAACCTAACATTTCAAAATAAGCACAAATATGTTTCCGTTTAAAATCTAAATTATGCATGGCTTTTTACAACTCTGAAGATGTTTTATGTTTGTGAAGAGTAATTTCTTATCACCTTTAGGATAAATATTTTATCTTTTCAATCACTCTAAGCCTTTTGGTGAAATCTGATCAGAAACATGAAAAAATCTAACAGTCATATGGCACTGAGGTATGTCCAAAAAATGGTTACACCCCACTGTGGAGATCTGTTTGGAAATTTCTCAGAAAACTAGGACTAGGTGTCCCATTTAACCCTGCTATCCCCCTGCTGGAATATACCCAAAAGAATTTTAAAAATCACATTGGAAAGACAGATGTACACCCTTGTTCATAGCAGCTCAGTTTGAGATAGCTGAATCTTGGAAACATCCCAAATGCCCATCAACTGAAGAGTGGATAAAGAAGATGTGTTTTTTTTTTAATAAAATGGAGTATTATTCTGCCATAAAGAATGACAAGATTGATTCATTTATGTGCAAATGCAGACACCTGGAAGACACACTAATAAGTGAAATAAATACATCGCAGATAGGCAAATACCAGATCTTCTCTTGGATATGAACACCTGTAGATGCAAATGAGCTCTAGAAAGTATGACAGTTTTTGTACAATGGGAAATTTCCATAGGAAATTTGGTGTGGGAATGTAATGAGGGGAAGGAATAAGTATGATTCTGAAAGAAAGTAAAAGAGCATGTATATAGGGGGTGGGAAGGTGTGGATGTGTGGGGCTATGGGTAGAAATAAGAATTAACTTGTGTCATATACTGGTACAAATTCCCCAATGTTATGTGTGATTGTGAGATGTAAAGAAATGTTACCAATAAAGAATTCAATTAAAAAAATGTTCACACTGCTTCCATGCAATGTCCCCAAGATATCAGAGATATGCAGCCCTAATATGCTCTCTAATCTGTAGAAGACTAGCCTGCCCTTTCAAAGGTGACTGCTTGCATCAGGTGGGAAACACCTTACTGGGGAGGCAGACGCAGCCCTGTGTTCCTGGGCTGGCTTTAATACTGTAGTGTGTTTGTCCGGCAACTGGAAACTTCCAACTAGACAATGAGCGTCACTTGCTTATACCCCTCCTGAGAACTTCACGGGTGTGCATAGCATGGTGTCAGCACCATCATGAAAGCTCCCTTTCCCTAGATCAGGGATTATGGCCTCCTCCTTAGTGCTCCCAACATGGAGGGCAACCTATGCAGGCTTGGATTCCCCCTCATGTCTGCAAGACATTGCCCTGGAACAGAAAGTATAAATCAGGATAACAGAATAGAACTTATAACCACAGCAGCAGTGTGGGCAAGTGCTGGGAAGGAAAGTGATGAAACAAGGAGCAATGAGTAGTTAGCTGTGCCACTCCTTTCTCCTTTGAAGAGAAATTTAATCACGGAGTTCTAAACATCAAGGATGCTGCTGCCTAGTCCTCACAACAGGGGGAGCTATTTTTTCCACACTTTGTACTTACAACATTTCAAAAAGGAAAGCCAATGTGTGGAGTAATGCTTATGGGTTAGCAGTCTCTGGGATACTCTTCCTGGCACAGAAGGCAGTGGCAGAAGACTTGTCATGACCCCCCTCCCCAGAACCCAAGGAAGCTGACAGTGCTGGTGGTTGGAATTGATTGGTGCTTTTGACACACAGCCAGCCTGATACTGCTGATTAATCTTCCCTGTTATGCAGCAGATTTGGTATAGGTCTTGGCTTCCTAATGACACATCAATTCAGCCCTGTTCTACAGGCATTTTTCTGAGTCATCCTATTGTTTTTGTTTCTCCAATGTAATTACACCCAAAAAAGAAAATCTTCCAGGATTTATGATGGAAAGGAGCTTTTATTTTATTTCCTGGGAAACATAAAATTCTCATTTTACTTCTAAGCCAACCCAACATAGAAAGAAGCTCAGGTGAGGACTGTAAAATAGATTCCTTATTGAGGAGCTCAGACTTCTAGAATAAGGGGGAGGACTCTGGATGGTGCCTCTGGATTCTGCTGGAATCTCTACCTCTGGATCTGTTCTTCAAGGCCCACTGACAGAAACCATGCACCATACTGAATGACATAGTTCTCCTGTCCTTGTATCATTAGCCACAGGCAGAGATGACACTTTAATCACCCCATCAATCTACAAGGGTAAAAATCTTCGTAAAGATTATCCACATAGGATTCTTTGTTCAGCTGGATGAGTATGCATAGGTAATGTGCATAGGTAGTGTGCACAGGTAGGGGATAAGAAGGGGAAACTGTGGGACTTAAATGCAAGAAGACATATCTCTTAGCACCCTGTGGTGCCCACGAGATTGTAGTTTTACACTCAAGGTTCCTATATCACCATTCTGAGCTTTCCACCATGTAAGGAACTACAATATCTTCCAAAAATCATATCACTTGCAGTTAAATATTCAAGAAGGTTATTGAATTCTGAGCAGAAATGAAATTCATGAACAAATGGCTCTTTAAAGACTCATAAATAGGATTGCTTCTCTTTATGGATGGGAAACTTATCTGCAACTAGGCCAACGCTGAAAACTCAAGATTTCATGCCACCTGTGCATATGGTACAGTCATTTTGCTCTCACCACAGGAAGTACAACAGATGAAGAGGGCTGCTCTGGGTCCAGGTAAAACTTAGGGAAACACCCTTCTTCACTCATGGTGTGGATTTTGCAAATTGGAGCAGCACACAAAGGGAGCCATGACAATAGAGACATGATTGAAATCACTCAAAGACAATAAAAACAGCAGATACCACTTTTTTCTCTTTTTAAATTGAATTCTTTATTGGTACAATTTACATACATCTCACAATCACATATAACATTGGGGAATTTGTACCAGTATATGACACAAGTAAATTCTCATTTTTATCCATATCCGTACCCACCCAAACCTCCCCACCCCCTTTATACATACTCTTTTATTTTCTTTCTGTATCATATTTATTCCTTCCCCTCATTATATTCCCTCACCAAGTTTCCTATGGAAATTTCCCACTCTATAAAAGCTGTCATACTTTCTAGAGCGCATTTGCATCTACAGGTGTTCATGTCAAAGAGAAGATCCAGAATTTGCATATCTGTTATCTATTGATTTCATTTATTAGTATATGCTCCTGGTGTCTCCATTTGCACCTGTATGGATTGATCTTGTCATTCTTTATGGCAGAGTAATACTCCATTTTATTAAAAGAAACACATCTTCTTTATCCATTCTCCTGTTGATGGGCATTTGGGTTGTTTCCAAGATTCAGCTATCACGAACTGAGCTGCTATGAACACAAGGGTGTACATCTGTTTTTCCAATGTGATTTTTAAAAATTCTTTTGGGTATTTTCCTAGCAGGGGGATAGCGGGGTCAAATGGGACACCTAGTCCTAGTTTTCTGAGAAATCTCCACACCGATCTCCACAATGGTTGCACAAGTCTACAATCCAACCAACAGTGGAGAAGGGTTCCTTTCTCCCCACAGCCATGCCAGCATTTATCATTGGTTGATTTTGTGATCGCAGCCATTCTTTGTGGAGTGAGATGAAATCTCAGTGTTGTTTTCATTTACATCTCTCGAATGACCAGTGATGTGGAACATTTCTTCATATGTTTCTTGGCTGCTTTGACTTCTGCCTCTGAGAAGTGTCTATTCATTTCAGATGCCCATTTTTGAATTGGGTCTTTAAACTTGGGGAGTCTGATCTGTTTGAGTTCTTTATATATTGTAGATATTAGGCCTTTGTCTCATAAACAGCTAGTAAAGATTTTTTCCCATGTTGTTGGTTGTCTTCTAGCAGTGCCACCGACTTCTTTGGCTGTGCAGAAGCTTTTCAGTAGAATGAGATCCCATTTGTTGATTCTTTCTGCTAGTTCTTGTGCTACAGAGGTTTTATTCAGGAAGTCTCTGCCTAAGCCAATGTCTCCAAGAGTTTTACCTAGCCTGTTTTCCAGCAAGCTTATTGTTTCTGTTTTAATGTTTAAATCTCTTATCCACTGTGATTTTAGTTTTGCGCATGGTGAAAGAGATAGGTCTAGCTTTAGCTTTTGGCAGGCTAAAGCCCAGTTTTTCCAACAACATTTGTTAAAGAGGCTGTCTTTCTTCCATTGGGGATGTTTGGCTCCTTTG
>PVIC010028972.1:0-22838 GCA_004025085.1 Thryonomys swinderianus
AAAAGCCCTCTAAAAAGTGAGGTAGGGGGGTTACCCACTTTCCGGGCCCCCCCTTCTGTCTCTCTTAAGGCAGAAGCTTTCTCTCTCAATAAAATTTTCCTACTCAAACCTCCGTCGTTCCTAAAATTCATTCTTCGATTTTTAGAGAACACGAACTCGCGTTTCAGCTGGGGAGTTAGGCCTTAACTCTCCTGCGCCACTCTCACCATTTTCCCCATCCAGATTTTCTCCTCAGTCTCTGATCTTACTGCTCTACTTTCTACTTAAACATGTTCTTCTATAGTTCTCTTTTTTGGTTCAGTCCTTTTCTGATTTTGGTATTAGGATCATGCTTGGTTCTGGGAATGACTTTGGAAGGACTGCTTCAGTTTCAGTTTTAAAAAGGGTTGGAGAAATATTTGCATTGGATTTTCTTTAACATTCTTGTACAATTTGGTAGTGAATCTGTTGAGACTTGGGCTTTTCTTAGTTGGTAGTATTTTTATTACTACTTCAATTTCATTGACTGATAGTGGATTATTCAGGATTTTTTATGGCTTCTTGATTCAGCATTGGTTAACACATACAGCAATCTAATCATTTAAAAAATTTTTTTTAATTGATTAGAGTACAAGTTCTCAAAATAATCACTATCTTCTGAATTTCTGTAGAACATGATGTGATGTTTTTTTCCTTTTTCATTTCTAATTGGGTCTTGTTTTCATAAGGTTGGCTAAGAATTTTCTATTTTGATTACTCTTTCAAATAACAAACCATTCATTCTTTGTATTATGTTTAGTCTCAACTGCTCTAATTTGTGATCGGATCTTTATAATTTCTTTTTTCATTCTAACTTTGGGTTTGGATTGTTTTTGTTTTTCTAGAGACTTGGAAGACATCATGAGGTTATTTATTTGAGTTCATTCTGATTTCCTAATGCAGGAATTTTCTTGCTGTAAACTTTCCTGTTAGGACTGTTTCTACTGTGTTCATTAGATTGATATGTTATAATGTCATTATAAGAACTGCCTAACTTAAAATTTGCTCTGTGACCCATTGATTATTCAAGAGGGTATTATTTAATTTTGATGTGTTTGTGTTGTTTCTGTGCTGTCTTCTGTCATTGATCTCTAGTTTTATTACCCTACAATTTGGTAATGTGCAGAGATAAACAGAATTCATTTGTATTTACTTAAGCAGGCTCTGTGGGCTAGAATTTGGTCTGTTTTGGAGAAAGTTTCATGTGCTGCTGAGAAGAATGTGTTTTCTTTTGTTGGGTGTTATAAGTTCATTTGTTCAAAAGTTTGATTCAGACCTGATATTTCCTTGTAGGTTTGTCTAGTTCATCTGTCTCTTTTTGTCAGTGGGGTATTGAGGTTCCTCATTACAATTGCATTGGTGATTATCTGATTTTTCACATCCATTAGTAATTGTTTTATGAAGTTGTACACTAATATTTCTGTGTATTTACAACTATTATTTCCATCAGTTGAATTTTTTTCTATTAACTAGTATACAGTGCCCTTTTTTTTTTTTTTTTTTTTTTTTTTTTTTTTTTTTTTTTTTTTTTTTTTTTTTTTTTTTTTTTTTTTTTTTTTTTTGCTTTTTGGAGACAGGGTCTCGCTTTGTAGTTCAGGCTGGCCCTGAGCTCACTATGGTGCCCAGGCAAGCCGCCGCGAACTCAGCAATCCTCCCGTCTCTGCTTCCCGAGTGCTGGGATTACAGATGTGAGCCACCACGCCCAGCATTATATGTGGTAACCGGGGATCGAACTCAGGTCCTTGCGCTTGCAAGGCAGGCGCCGGAACCACTGAGCTAACCCTCCGGCCCTACAGTGCCCTTTTTTTAATCTCTTCTAATCAGTCTTGAAATCCTTTTTGTTTGGACTTACAGTAATCTTTCCTGCTTCTCTGCAGGTTTCTGTTGCATGGAGTAATATTTCCTAAGTTTTGACTTTCAGTCTATGAATCTTTTTGGGTTTAATGTGTTTCTCATGCAGCATATTGCTGGATCATGTTTCTTAATTCATTCTTTTTTTTTTTTTTTTTTGAGACAGGGTCTCACTTTGTAGTCCAGGCTGGCCCTGAGCTCACTATGTAGCCCAGGCAAGCCTCGAACTCAGCAATCTGCCTATCTCTGCCTCCTGAGTGCTGGGATTGTAGGCGTAAGCCACCACACCTGGCACTGTGGTATGTGGTGTTGATTGCTGGTGGGCGTGAGTCACCATGCCCAGCATTGTATGTGGTTACTGGGGATCGAACTCAGGACCTTGTGCTTGCGGGGCAGGTGCCGGAACCACTGAGCTAAATATCCGGCCCTCTTAATTCATTCTTCCAAGTTGTTTATGTTGAGTTGTGAATTGGGACCATTCACAGTGATAATTATGATTGATAGGTATTGACTTATCCTTATTATTTTTAAAAATTTCTTGTTATTGGTTCCATTTCTTTCTATTTAATTGTTTACCTTGCCTGGTGGATTCATTCTATTGTGATTGTTGGAACTGTCTTCATTATAATTTGATAAAATGTCTTTCAGAAATTTTTGGAGAGTTGGTTTGGTGGTTATGAATTTAAGTGTTTTCATAGAAATATCATCTTCATCAGTTTTGAAAGATAACTTTACAGGATATACATCCATGTGAACTGGAGGTAAGGCTTGAAATATTTCACTTTAAGTCTTTTTGACTCATGTTGTGTGTTGAGAAGTCACCTATATTTCTGATGGGTTTTCCTTTATGCATGATTTGTTTCTTTAACATCTTTTAATATTCTGTTCTGTGTTGAATTTCTGAGATCTTGGCCTATTATATACTATAGTGTGAATTTTTCTGATTATGACTAATTGGGGTTCTATATGCCTCACTTAACTGTGTGTCACATTCTTTTACTATGCTTGGGAAGTTTTATGCTATTACTCTGGTGAACAGATTAGTTTTTAAGTTGATTTTATTAGTACATTTTATATACCATCATGATTATAGTTGACATTGAACAGATTGTTTTTATACCATTTGTGTTGTCTTCTAGATTTTCATAATTCCATTTAATCTTAAATTACTCTTTACGTCATCTAGCACCTATTGGATTTTTTTGTGATCCCTTGATTTTTTTTTTTTTTTGAGATAGGGTCTTGCTTTGAAGTTCAGGCAGGCTCTGAGCTCACTATGTAGCCCAGGCAAGCCTCGAACTCAGCAATCCTCCTGCCTCTGCCTCCCGAGTGCTGGGATTACAGGCGTGAGCCACCACGCCCGGCGCAATCCCTTGTTATTTTTAAACAGTCTTTCATTTGATGGTCGCTATCTATAACGTTCCCTCCTAGATATTATATTCTATCTTCACATTGGCTGTTTGTTTCTTCTGCATATTCGTTAAATAGAATTTTTTTTTTTTTTTGACACAGGGTCTTGATTTGTAGTTCAGGCTGGCCCTGAGCTCACTATGTAGCCCAGGCAAGCCTTGAACTCAGCAATCCTCCTGCCTCTGCCTCCCGAGTGCTGGGATTACAGGCTTGAGCCACCAAGCCTGGCATCTGTGGAATGAGGTACTGTTTGCCAGTGGGCATACCATGCCCAGTATTGTTGTATGTGGTCACCAGGGATTGAACCAGGGACCTCACGCTTGCGAAGCAGGCACTGGAACCACTGAGCCAAATCTCTGGCCCATAAATAGAATTCTTAATCCCTGGATATCTTTTTGTATCTATTGCATTGTATCTATTTCTTTGCTGTGTTTCCCTATATAGTTTCCCTAATCTCCTTTATGTTTTTTAATCTGTATCTACTACAGATTCCCTATTTCTTTTACTATAGTCATCCTCATTTTAGCTACTGTGTGCTCATTTCTGTTTTTATTTTGTTTCTAGGGAGTTATTGATCTGCTTTGTTATATTTGGTGCTTATATTTCACGAAACTTAGCTGGGAGGCTTTTGGTTTCTCCCACCTTGATGCCCTCTGGGCTTGACTTGGGTAAATTGGGTGTGTTAGATTTTATGTTGCTTCTGTTTTCTCCTTTTATTTTTGTTTGTTTTCTTTCCACACTGAAATTTCTAAGTTTATTACTAGTAACCAGACCTCTTTAGATAATGACTACTTTCCAGAGCTGTCTTCTAGTTGTAGTTGACTTTTGACCTTTGAGTTGCATCCTTCCTCTTTTCTTTATTAAAGATGTAAGGTTGCAGCTTGTTGGACAAGTACCAAATTCTTTGGTACTGTGGTGTAGTATTGTTTATGGCCCCCAGATTATTTAGGTAATGGCATACGAAGACAATTAGATGATCACAATAGCAATGCCACATTGGCTAACTTAGTATAATCAGTAATAACCATAATATGAAACAGAAACTGGATTACAAGTAATATGTTGTCACTTTCAACTATATACACAAATAGTTGTTACAAGATTTATGACCAATAAGAAAATTATATACAATATTTCCTCAACAGAACAGTTTACCCCCTCTCACCATAAAACAGTATTTAGGTATAGTAAGATATAGTTAACTACCTGCAGATTCAGAAGGTTAAGTGGTATGGGTATGGTAGTGAGAAGAAAAAGAGCAAAAGAACTACATTATGAAAACTAAAGCAGTGTTAGATGTGAAGAATGTGGTAAGATTTATGTAGTAAGTTCTGTTAAGTTGTAAAGAGAAATCAGTGGTATTAAATAACAGTAACAGGGATGACCAGCTAGGATAAAGTTAAAAAAACAGTGAGTGGAGATTAAAATAGGAAAAAGAAAATAAGAAAAAAAGTACCAAGGGAACAAGAGAGAGTGAAAAAAAGAAGGGTGTGTGTGTGCATGAGAAAGAGAGAGAGAGAGAGGACTTATTCAAACAAATAAATGAAATTAATATTAAAGGAGGTGGAGACAAGAAAATGTGTGGTAAAACTCCAAACTCCAACAAAAGAAAAAAAAATAGTGAGCAATGATTACTAATAATGGAAAAGAGAGAAAAAATTATTACAGAATTCCAGTGCAGTGTTTTCTTCCCAGGTCAGTAGTCTTTAATCGTTTAAGTCTTTATAGCCTCCTTGTAGCCTATGAGTTTGTATGGACTTTACTCGGTTTAATTGGGCTTCTCTCTGTAGTCCTCTGTTTGTGGCAGCTGTTCAAGCTGTGTAACCAAACCAGGGATGGTGTGGGGCCTTGTTTCTGAGGTTCTGTTTTGGATTCCTTCTGCTTGGGCATTGATGCTGGTTACTCAATGTATTTTTCAGCGTCTATGAGACAGGCTTATGATATGTGCATGGTGCTGTGGCCTCTCAGACCTGACTCTCAGTCCTCTGGATGCCCAGAGGAGAAATAATTCCACCCAAGATTAATGTGGGTAGATTTCTAGAAGGCCAGTGAGAGTGGAGAGCATGCTCAGTGTCTTATGGGTATCTGGAATCAGCAAGATGTAAATCCTTGCTGCTTTACCAGGCAGAGGTCTGGCCTATTGTGTTATGCAGAGACTATGTCTGGGCTCTGCATAAATCCAGGATGAAGTCTCTGCTGTGCCTGGAGTTGCCTGAACACCCTCAACATAGATAAGTGTTACTTGTTTATCTTTCAAGAGTCTGGTGGAGAAGGGAGCAGCTCCCCTGTCACTACTCACCCCTAGTGTATCTTAGTGAAAAATGCTGTCAGGCTGCAGTGTCCTGTCTTTGGGAACAATGTGGCAAAGGGCCACTACATCCCAAGTCTGTCCTATGTGGCTTGACTCTGACACACTACTTGGATCCCACCAGCTATTTAGAACTTCTCAAAATGGTAATTCCTGTTTTGATTCTGGGCTGAGGCGCTATGGGAAGTCCTGGTTGGCTCCTTCACCTCTTCAAAACTCATACGTGTATGTTTTGTTTGATCTGAGTCCCTTTTTTCAAACTGATTTTTTGCATCAGGGTATGTATCTCTTGCCTTCCTCCAATTTCCTGTTTTTGTTTGATCTTCTCTGAATCTCTCCAATGTGAGTGTTCTTGTATTCAGCAATGTTGGATCTTCATTTCAATTTTTTCTTAACCATGTGTCCAGAGTTGAGTCTGATAATTTCCCCTTTGCAGTCTGATTGTAGGTTACCCCTCTGATGTTCTCCATAGATGAGTATATTCTTGTGACTGACTGGAGTGTACAGCAGAAATAGAGCCAACTAAGTCTGTAGTCCAGTCTGTGATCAGGGCTAGCACCTGTGACTCTGCATTCCAGTGGACATGCTGGCTTCCTAGATTGTTCAGATGCATTGCATAAGAATCAATGGACTTGTGGGCCACAGAGCTGGTTCCAGGCAAATTGGATATACTTACCTGCAATGTGGAAAGCTCTCTAGGCAAGAGATGTTTAGACTGGTGCAGAGTACTGGGCTATGTGCTTGCAGTCCAGTGAATAAGCTAGCAGTCTCAGCGGGTGGGTCTGTGAGCTGCTGCGATTCAGCTAGGGATACCCTTTGCATGTATATCCTCTCTCTGGCCTCTTCCTGGTAGGGATATGGATTCCCCAGCCCATGGTATGTGCAGGCATGGAGGATACGGGAATGCTGCTTTCCCCAGTCTTTGGTGGGGGAGTACACGTGTAAAGCCAGTGAACCACAAACTGTGTCTCAGGAATCTGGCCTGTGCAACACTCCATGTCCATCAGATGTTTTACCTTGCTTTCCCAAATGACTGCACCCTAGTGGACTGGGGAGCAGAGGGTGGCTGAGCTGCCACAGCAGTGCTGCTTTTCTTTTTTTATTGTTCATTTGTTTGACTTGATCTGAGCATTAGCTTTCCTTGTTAATTTTTCTATTTAAGCAAGAAAGACTGTCTTCCACCTCCCACTTACCTTTCTTCTCAATGGATCTTTCCTGATCTCCTCCATTGTGACTCCTCCCTTAAATCAACCATGTTCCATCTATCTCTACTTTTCACTTCTGTGAGGTCAACCTTCTTGGAGTCTACATAAAGTGAACCCTTGACGAGGGGTTATTGTTACTCATATGTTGTAAATCAAGACCACTTTTCCCCCTAAGAAATCCTAGAAATACCCATAAACTGTTCTTAACATCCCAAAGCACACCTTAACTACTTTTTCATAATAAAAAAGGGTTGTATAACATGTGCAATTTACCAGAAACACTAGTAATTTTCCTAGGGCATTCACTAAAGATTGTATGCCACTAGTTTACCAGAAACAGTTTCCTACTGGACTCACCATTCAAGTTGAAATCTTTGGCTTGAAGAAGGGGAAGATAAAATGTGAGGTGGTTATTGTTTGGGAGGAGAGGAATCTGGCTCTCAGGTGTCCTTTTCATCCTTGGGAGAGTCTGTAGCCCACTAGGACCTGCTGTTGGCTCACTGGGTCCCAACATTTGCAGAACTAAAAACTGGTCTAAGGTTTCTGTTTCTGCCTTTCTTTAACACTGTTCTATAGTAAGACGTGACATTGCCCTTAAGCGAGTGAATGCCATGATTGGCTTTTTCCCTGTCTGGGTAGGCATTCTCTACAAATGTTTGTAGCTCTGTCCATTTTCTGCAGGAATTCCTTTATTTCAGAAGAACTTAGCTGCACTGATTGTTGATATTCCCTCCCCTCTACAGAAAGCTGTTCAGCTGCCCTTTTCTGATGCTTAGCCCAAAGTTGCTGAAGTTCCCCTGTAGACAGTTCCTCTGAGTGTTCCTTCATCAGTTCCCCAGCATCACCATGACATACCTATGGACTCTGCTGTAGTGCTAGTGTCATCAACCAGAGGATCATGTGAAGGCTAAGGTTCTACACAGCATTCAAAGTTTCTATCCTGTATAATTTTAGGCCACACTTTCTTCCAGGCAGATCTCAGTGTCCTTAGAGAGACATTGGCCTAAGATTTCTCAAGTAACCCCACACAGGAAAAACCAGCATTCAGATAGTCACTCAAGACTTTGGTCATATGTTAAAGCTAAAATTTCAATCATAAACCAAGTTGTTCATATGTGAGGCTCGTAATGACTCTAGGGACTACTATAATGATGAGATCCTAAAATATTTTCAATTCTCTGTGTGCCTTATTTCAGTTAATTTGATGTTCTTATATGTTGCTCCATGTTGTCACAGGTGGCAAGATTTTATCTTTTTCCTCTACTTTCTGATGTGAGAATACCCATCATATACCCATCCATTTCTTCATTTTGCAAATAGTATTTCACGGAATATACAGTGATATATAATTCATTTTTATCCATTCATCCCTTGATAGATACTTATGTTGATTCTATATTTTGACTTTTGTGAATAATACTCCATTAAACAAGGGGAGGTAGATCTCAGCATGCTGATTTCCTTTCCTTTTGAGATCTACTCAATAGTTGGAATGCTTTATCATATGGTTACTTCTATTTAAAAAACATTGAGGTGCCAACATACTGTTTTAAACAATGGTTTTACTAATTTACATTGCAACCAATCTTGTATGAAGGTTCCTTTTCCTGTATCCTCATTAATCCACATTTTATCATTTTGATAATAACCCATTCTAATTGGGGTTGGATTGCTATCACTGAGATATGATATACCCTTTGAAAGTCTTATTGTGAAAGTTTGGTTGATAATGAGCTTCCAGAAAGAGTTAGATCAGAAAGATTCTAATTTCCTCAGCATAATGAGCCAGTGATGAGATCGTAATTCAGTGACATTAGTATGATGTGATAGAAAAAGGAGGTGGCACCTATTTGAAAGGATGAATCTCCAGGTTGTTAATATGGGTATTTTTTCTGGTCCCCAGTTTCTGTGGTGATTGAACACATTCTTTCTCCCTCTACTTCCTTTTACCATGACATGAACTGCTTTGCCTTAGTATTTCCTTGCACCACAATGTTCTTTCTGCCTTATTCTGGCCCACAGTAGTGGAGCCAATCAATGATAGATGGAAACCTTGAGCCAAAATAAATCTGTTGACTTTAAAGTTGTTTTTCTTAGCCATCTGTTGATAGTAATGAAAAGTTGATCAATATAAGGAAATGAAATTAATGTAGATGTCAGATTTAGTAGTTTCATCTTTTAATCTTAATCTTAGATATATGGTTTATGTGTGATGTTTAGATGTTGTGGTTTCCTATTTTTCATCGTACTTTTGCCAGAATGTTTAATGCTTTTGTATGTGCTATGATCATGTTAGAATCTCTTTTGCCTCAAACACTTCTTTTTTGTTGTTTTTTTTTTAGACAGGGTCTCGCTTTGTAGTTCAGGCTGGCTCTGAGCTCACTATGTAGCCCAGGCAAGCCTCGAACTCAGCAATCCTCCTGTCTTTGCCTCCCGAGTGCTGGGATTACAGGCATGAGCCACCACGCCCAGCAACAATTCACTTTTATAATGCATCTCGGGTGGTGATAATTCCCCAAGCTTTTGTGTGTCTGGAGTTAGCCTTCATTCTTCCTTCATTTCTAAAATGTAACTTTATTGCTACATTATTCTTGGTTCACACATTTTTCTTTCAGTATATTGAATACATTATTCCATTTCCTCCTGGTTTATAAGATTTCTACTGAGAATAAAGATGTATCATGTGCAGGTATAATTTTCAATGTTGAATGATTGTCATGTGTATCTGAAATGTACCAATAAACTCAATTTTAAAAATGTCTACTAAGAATTCTCTTTCCAGGTACATTGAAGCACTCATTTGTATCTTTTTTTTCTTACCCATACCACAATATTTTCTTTTATTTTTGAGAGCTTAGTTGTAATATGTCTTGAAGTAGAATTTTGGGTTTTATCTGGTTGGTGATCTTTGACTCCCTGTTCCTGCACAATTGCATATTTCTTTAGATTTGGGAAGTTCTCTATTATTATCTTTGTAAATAATTTCTTACCCTTTTAGCCTTCTCTTAAACCACAATGTCCTGTTTGTCTTTTTGATCATGCTCATAAATCTTACAATTTCTTTTGGCTGTTTTTATTCTGTTTTTTCCTATTTTCAAGTAGTTTGCCTATGAGTTCATAGACTCTTTTGCTCAATTTATTCTTCTGTTTGCATATTCTACTGTATTTTTCATTTCTTTTTGTTTGTTTGTTTTAAACATAATTCAGTTGTTGGCTGAGGATTTTTATGTTTTTTTTTTTGTTTGTTTGTTTTTTTTTTTGAAACAGGGTCTCGTTTTGTAGTTCATGCTGGCCCTGAGCTCACTATGTAGCCCAGGCAAGCCTCAAACTCAGTAATCCTCCTGTCTCTGTCTCCTGAGTGCTGGAATTACAAGTGTGTGTCCAGCACTGTGGTATGTGGTACTTGATTGCTGATGGGTGTGAGTCACCACCCCCGGTATTGTTGTATGTGGTTACAGGGGATTGAACCAGGGACCTTGCACTTGCTAGGGAGGCTCCAGAACCACTGAGCCAAATCTCCTGCCCTTGTATGGATTTTAAAATTTCACTTTTTAATTTAGGACTTTTCTTTTATTCTTTTTAATGTCATTGTTTTAATCTCTGCTAAATTTCTATGATAAATTAGTGAATTAGCTCTGCCTTTTGAAAAGATCATTGAGTTTCTTTAAAAGGACTATTTTCAGTTTTCTGAGATCACACATTTGTATAACCTTGAAGTTAATTTCTGGAATCTTATTTTATCTATTTAGTAAGGTCATAGTACCTTAATGCTCTTGGTGCTTGCTCGTAGGCAATATCTGCCTGTTGAAAGATTGGGTATTTATTCCTGTCTTCGAAATTTGGTTTTGTTTCTACTCTTCCAGGGATTATAAGAAAAACATTACATTCTCTTAGTCCTTGGCCACTGCTCATATTTCCAATCTTCTTGGTGAACTAAGCCAGACTGGGTTTGCTGTGAATCTGTGGAGATTTAGTTATGGCCTAGATGGAGTTTGAGGGGCTTAGAGGGGGAGTCCACCATGTTAGATCTACAAATTTCCTTATAGGGCCAGGGCAGGTTGAGACTCTGTTCATGGTCACTTGCCTGTGATCAGGTTATGAGAAACAGCTTGGTATTGGACCTCCAAACAATGTTTTTTACATTTTCCCCATCTCTCTTCCCAAGTATACAATGACAGTCCACATTGTACTTCCTGGTGTTGAAGAAGGAATATGATGAATTAAGCCTTGGACACCGTGTTACTTTTCTCTCTGAGACAAAATACCCACCACCCAAAGTTAAAAAGGAAGAGATTATTACTTCAGCTAAATAAAACAAGTGCTAAATTTTAGCACTTGCTTTTTAAAATTATGTTATCTTACTATATCAACATAGTATAATTATTTTTAGTAATTATTTTAATTCTACACATTCGTGGCATAGTATAATTCCACACTGTACACTTTTTGATAGCAAATAGAGTTTTTCTTTTGTATTCCAAAACTTCTTCCCTCTTTAACATTTCATAGAGGTTTCAAGTCCATAATCAGCTGGTTCAGAGGCTGGGATGGCAAGTAAACATCACAGAGAAGAAACAGCACGTCATACACGTTAAGCACAAGCCAACAAAGCTAACAAGAGAGACACTTCACAGGGCCGGAGGGTTAGCTCAGTGGTTCCGGCGCCTGCCTCGCAAGCACAAGGTCCTGAGTTTGATCCCTGGTGACCACATATAATGCTGGGCGTGGAGACTCACGCCCACCAACAATCAACACCGCATACCACAATGCTGGACGTGGTGGCTCACGTCTATCATCCCAGCACTCGGGAGGCAGAGACAAGAGGATTGTTGAGTTTGCGGCGGCTTGCCTGGGCACCATAGTGAGCTCAGGGCCAGCCTGAACTACAAAGCGAGACCCTGTCTCAAAAAGCAAAAAAAAAAAAAAAGAGAGAGAGACACTTCACAGATACCAATAGATAAAATAAGATTCCAGTACATATCATAGCAATGACAACAAAAGAGAATTTAACAGCATCTTCCTGCCCCTTTTATCTCATTAAGACTAGCAGGATTAGGTTTGTCCCAAACTAATCATTTATGTGTAGTGGTTTAGTAATCATATACCCTTAACTCTGTCATCAAACAGTCTAGGTTTAACTATGTGTGGAAAAGCATGAGGCTTTGGGGGGACATCCAGACCCAGACCTTAGCAGATATCATGGTTATTGTAATGCTTGGCTGCACCCAAACTTCATAAAAACTAAGACCAACAGAAGATAAGGATAGGGTCAAAACCTACACCCCTATGAATGACACTTCCATGGATAGTTTTAAAAGGTCAATAATTGAAATTGGCAATAAAAGTTTTTCCCAGTGTTCTTGGATGCCTGCATTAACCTAGAAATTTCCCTGTTTTGTACTCTTATTACACATATTACATTCAGTCGATAATAGCTCTTTTGTTGCATTGAGGGCATCAGGAATTTTAGCCTTGCTTTTCAAAATTATGTTATCTTACTATATCAACATAGTATAATTATTTTTAGTAATTATTATTTTAATTATACACATTTGTGGCATAGTATAATTCCATATTGTACACTTTTTGATAGCAAAGACAGTATTTCTTTTGTATTCCAAAACTCCTTCCCTCTAACACAGTAATGATGATAATAGTAAAGTAAGTGGACTCATGTATAATATTTTCTAATATACAAAGCTTAGGCATAGGGCATGTCATTTAACTTTTAGAATTACATTGCATTGTTACAAGCTTTTCATTGGCAAGAAAACTGAAGCTAAGAAAGATTCCATAACATATTCTAGGTTTCATAGCAAGCAAGTGGATGAACTGAATTCCAAATCCTACCTCAATACATAATAATTAACATTTTGTGAGGTAGTTCAGAAGGTGGATTTTATAATGGAAAGAACTGGCAAACTATTAAAGAGAAACCAGATCAGATACAGTCCTGGTGAATACTGGGACCTTTTAAGCAGTGATATGGAGATTAAGCTGAGAAGGGTATTGAATTTAGATTTGGGAATGTAAATTTTCGGACATTACTCAGATATGAAAGAAGTTATGGCTCCCTTTATATGACACTAATCTCATCAACCACACCTTTTTTGGCCTCTACTTTATACATGCATCTTTTCTGACCAAAATTCAAGTTTTTCAAATCATTCTGTTTTGCTTTCTCTACTCAGTTCCCACTGTATATCTAGCCAAAAGAATGGAATGATACTCATGACACAGTCTGACTGTTGTGCTGCCTTGAGATTTCCTTTATCAGATTAACTCTTCTCTTTCCTTTAAGCTGAAATTCCATCCAAATTGTGGGGCACACAAATTGTTAAAATGTAACACAAATGGCCTCTAGTCTATTTTCCAATATTTCCCATCCGTAACCTCATGAGTATAAATTTTACTGTTTGCATTCTTATAAGCATTCTGGTCTCAGCTTGCCCTAGGATTGTTCATTAAGCTCCATTTACAACATATTAGGGCTTCTCTCTCCTGCATCTATAAACTTTTCCAAACTACTCTCACTAATCATTTCCAAAACTTTCTGAACCACATTGTTAGATATATTCACAACAACAGCTCTACTTTTCAATGCTCATTTTCTATATTGATTTTCCTCCACTATGACAAAACTACAAGATGATTTATTATTATTTTGTTTCACAGTTTCATTCCAAGGTCAGGAAATATCATTCCTTTTAGGCCTCAGGTTAGGTAGAAATACTAAAGAGGAATGGCATGGCTCAGGAAAACTGTTCATATCATGCCACTCAAGAAGCAGTGGATGAAAGAAAATGCTGGAGAACCTGTGCTGATAGATTTCCTCCTATTTCTGTTCTATCTGATCCCATGTCTTATTGAATGGTGTTACTCTCAATCAAGACAAGTCTTCCCCAAGGGTTTGTTGTCTTACATACCACTTATGCTGGGAAGCACTCACAGATGCACTCAGAAATGTGCTTTAGTAATTTCCTAGGTTTTTCTCAACTAATCAAGTTGACAGGATAAACTGTTTCAAGATCTGTAACCAGAATTAATAGTGTCTATTAATAAACAAATCTTAGAAAGCTGAACCATATCCTGAGGACCATGTATCTTATCCACTCATGTGATGGAGCAGTGCAGGGTGGTGGAGCACATCTGTTTACCACAGCTTTGATTTATGCTGCTTCTCCATAAGCAATGTCTCAGGAAGTACAGGTAAACAGATTAAAATCAATGGAACTACAATCTCAGAAAAGTATACATTTTGAAATCAAGTAGCCTCTGTTGTATTTTTGATGGAGGGTCATATTCCTATTGAAAAACTTTCTTGTAACTTGGCTAACTAAGAGCTGGTATTCCAGATTATTGCTTTTTATATCTTCCATGGTGTCAGCAACAGAACAACAAGCCCATAGTGGCTGTGGTTTTCTTGTAGTGGAGAAATAACAGCCACATCAGGAAAAGAGCTTATACTTATTCTTTTCAGCATCCACTCATCTTTCTTAGCCTTCCTCTATTTTATATTAACTTCTCTAATGTATCCTCTTTGTGTCCTGTTTGTTCTTGAATGTGCTTACTCTCATTCATAAGTATGTTTTAGGCAGTAGGAAAAACTTAGAAGATAGTTGTTAGTCTGGCTCAGGTTCTGTGGTGGCAACTTCAGGGCTAAGAGACTTCAGGTCAGCAATAACTAGAGGGAAGAAAAAGTATGTCTTGAAATTTCAATTATTAATGTTTGGAGTTTATTTTTTAAATTACCAATGAAGTATGAAAAAGTGATAAAATATTCTACCCATCTATAGTGAGAAACTGTACTATTTCCAAATAAATAGATTACTGAAGGTTGGAAAATATCCACTAGAGGGGAGAAAAAAATGCTTTAAATAGTATTCTGTACTCATATCAATGAAGAATTGATTTTAGAAGGATTTATTTTTAAATGTGTAAATTAGAGGATTGGGGAAAGGGAGTATAGGTTGAAGCAAAATTATATGCTTTTTTCTTTCTTCCTTCTGCACCTTTCCTTTTTCAAAATTATAGTCATAACAATGATTAGTATTTATTATAGAATGCAGTAATCATCATTGACAAGAAAATTGCATTTCCAGTCTTACTAGAACTTCAGCTTTAAAATATGTATAAGTATACAGCACAAAGTCGTGTAAACAATCTCTGGATGTTGTTTTCCTCAGCTCATACAAAAAAAAAATGAAACTCCAAATGGTTGGCAGCATGTAATTAAGATTGAAATGATCAAATTCCAGGTTTACCTTCTGAGATACGTTTTTCTAGATATTACAAGAGTTTAGTTTCTAAACTGAATATACATAGTTGGGATTGTGCTTTGCCTTCTTCATGTCATGGTTGTGTTTCGCTAGATTTGTTTGAATTTGTGGAACCATCAGTATGCTGGTATCTGTTCATTCCTTAGTACATCGGTCTGCAGCCTCTATATACAAACTTTCAAGAAGGTGAAAAATCTCCTTTAAATGTCAGTTTAGTCTTAATATTTGAAAATGGTGTTTATAACTACTAGTTTTCCACCCTTAAGACTACAATAGTCCACTATCTTCTTGGTCTTATTGAATAATAAATTGTTCCACATAAGTACATATTCTAAGAACTGAAGCATGGAGGGAAATCTAACATTTTTTGATAAATATATACGAGGTGTGATCAAAACATATAATGAATATTTAAATGAAAAGAATTATTACAGTAAGAGATACAGTGCCACTAATCTCTCTAAAAATATTCTCTCTCACTTTAAACACACTTATCCCATGTCTGTAAGCCCTTTTTAAAAAATGAGATTTAGGGCTGGGGATTTGGCTCAACTGGTACCGTGCCAACCTTGGATACAAAAGGGCCCAAGTTTGATACCATACCACAAAAAAAAGAAGAAAGAAAGAAAGAAAGAAAGAAAGAAAAAGAAAGAAAGAAAGAAAGAAAGAAAGAAAGAAAGAAAGAAAGGGAGAGAGAAAGAAAGAAAGGGAGAGAGAAAGAAAGAGGGAGGAAGAGAGGGAGGAAGAGAGAAAGAGAAAGAAAGAAAGAGAGAAAGAAAGAAAAAGAAAGAAAGAAAGAAAGAAAGAAAGAAAGAAAGAAAGAAAGAAAGAAAGAAAGAAAGAAAGAAAGATTTTTAAAAAGCAGGGTAAATGCTGGGTCTCAGTGACATACAGAGACAGGCAGGCTTATTAACACAATTACAATGTATAGTTATTCACCTTATCTATTATTTCTGGCAATACTGATTTCTGGGTATTCCCAAAAGGCAAAATGATTTTGAAAGGTGAACATTCTGAATCACTTCAGGAAATTGAGTTAGCTGTGACAGTACAACTGTAGACACTCAAATGAAGACTCCCAGAACTGCTTGAGAAAGTTGTAAGAATGTTGGGAGAAGTGTATTTAAAGTGAGCAGAAGATGTAAAAGCAGATAAGAAGCATATGAAGAAATGGTCAACGTCACTGGTCATTCAAGAGATATGGATGAAAAAACACTGAGATTTCACCTCACCTCACAAAGAACAGCTGCTATTTCAAAATTAGCCAGCAACAGATGCTGGCAAGGCTGTGGAAAAAAAGGAAACCCTTCTCCACTGTTGGTGGGAATGTAGACTGGTACAACTACTATGGAGATCAGTGTGGAGATTCCACAAAAAACTAGTATTAGAAGTCCCATTTGACCCTGCTATTCTCTTGCTGGGGATATACATGAAAGAATTACAAGATTCCTATCACAGTGACACATGTGCACCCATGTTTATAGCAGCTCAGCTAAATCTCGTGATAGCTAAATCTTAGAAACAACCTGAATGCCCATCAATTCTAGACTGGGTAAAGAAGATGTGTGTTTTTCAAAAATAAAACGGAGTATTACTCTGCCATAAAGAATGATGAGATAGTCATTTATACTCAAATGGACATACCTTAAGGACATACTCATAAGTGAAATAAATAGGTCACAAATGTGTACATATCATATCTTTTCTCTGGTATGAGAAACTGAAGTTGTAAATGAGTTCTAGAATGTATGATAGATATTATGAAATAGCAAATATTAAAAGGGAAATGGGGTTTAGGGGTAGTAATGAGGGATAAGAAAAAATTGATGGTAAAAATTGGAAACAAAGCTTGTGCATATAGGAGCAGGGGTTGTAGGATGTGTAGGGGAAGGGGAAAAATGAGAATTAAGTCATGTCATATACTGGTATGAGTTCTCAATCTTGAGCATAATCATGGTGTGTATATATAATGTACCAATAAATAAAAAAAGAAAAGAAAAGAATAAAACATTTTTTTTTTGAGACAGGGTCTCGCTTTGTAGTTCAGGCTGGCCCTGAGCTCGCTATGTAGCCCAGGCAAGCCTCGAACTCAGCAATCCTCCTGCCTCTGCCTCCGGAGTGCTGGGATTACAGGCGTGGGCCACCATGCCAGGCACTGTGGTATGTGGTATTGATTGCTGGTGGGTGTGAGTCACCACGCCCAGCATTGTATGTGGTTACTGGGGATCAAACTCAGGACCTTGCACTTGTGAGGCAGGCGCTGGAACCACTGAGCTAAATCTCTGGCCCAAGATGTGGTTTTTTAATATAACAGGGTATTACTCTGCCATAAAATTGGTAATCTTGGGTCATTTATACTCAAATGGACATACCTTAATGGCATACTTATAAGTGAAATAAGTAGGTCACAGACGTCTAAATATCATATCTTTTCTCTGATACGAGAAACTGAAGATGTAAATGAGTTCTAGAATGCATGATAGGTATTGTGAAATAAATATTCAAAGGGAAATGTGTTTTAGATGTAAGAAAGTTTGTGCATATAGGGGTGGGGGTTGTAGTGTGGATAAGGGAAGGGGAAAAATGAGAATTAAGTCATGTTATGTACTGCTACAAAGTCTCAATGGTGAGTGTGATCATGATGTGTGTATATATAATGCACCAATAAAATTCAAATTTAAAAAAATAAAGTGAGCAGAGGTATTCTAAGGGTAACTCCTGGCAATATTTCTTTTACTCTATAAATATTTTTAAAATTTAAATGCTTCACACATACAATCTTAGAGTTTTAAAATAGAATATATGAAATACATTTTGACTTTTTTTGTCCAGTGGAATTACCATTATTAGCATGCATTATCAGTCTTTAGTTTGTGTCTTATTTTTTATAGCTGTTACCTGTCATTGTTCTCTATTCATGTCTAGTTTGTACAGTTTAATCTAGCACTTACCAGGAAGAAAAGAAACAAATTTTTTTTTTTTGAGACATGGTCTCACTTTGTAGTTCAGGCTGGCCCTGAGCTCACTATGGTGCCCAGGCAAAGCCTCGAACTCAGCGATCCTCCTGTCTCTGCCTCCTGAGTGCTGGGATGACAGGCGTGAGCCACCACATCCGGCACTGTGGTATGCGGTGTTGATTGTTGGTGGGCGTGTCTCCATGCCCAGCATTATATGTGGTCACCGGTGATCGAACTCAGGACCCTGCGCTTGCGAGGCAGGCGTTGGAACCACTGAGCTAACCCTCCGGCCCAGAAACAAAATTTTTTATGAGTTATGTGTTAACAAGTTAGTTTGAATGGGAGTCAAATAGTTCCACTGTATTGTCAATAACAGTAATAATAGTAATAGTTGCCATTTACTGATTACTATTTTCTAGGGACTTTGTTTAATGCTTTATATATAAATAAAGTGTAATATATATACTATTTGATACTCACAGTCTATGAGAGGTGTTGTATTGGAAAAACATTAAGTGCCTTGCTCACAGTCATATAAGTAGTAAATGATACAGCTGTATTTCAAACACGTGTTAATCTGTCAATTTAAAATCATTATAATTACTGTTTGCAAATATATATGTGATTACCTAATATCTTTATCTAAACTAGACTGTGCACTCTGTGAGGATATTGACATGTCTATTTGCCTCAGTATTTTGCCCTTAGTAACTAGCTAGCATAGTACCCAGAATACACTACATAGTCTATAAACAATTTATGAATAAATGAATGCAATATAGTCCAACAATCAGGTTGAATGAATCCACTGTACATTATCATTATTAATCTGCAGAAGAACTACTACTTATGTTTTAATTACTTCTTGTTCCTGAGACACAAAGCCTGAAAATCACAGTTTAAAAGGGGAAAGGTTTATTTTGGTTCACAATTTGCAGGGGCTTCAATCTCTCATTGGCTGGCTCCAAGGCAAGGCACATGGTGGTGAATGAAGGAATCAGGGTGTGGTGATATAACGCAGCGAGAGATCTAGGGAACAAGGAGAGAGATACACTCTTCTAGGGCATGCCCTCAGTGGTCTTCCTCCTCCAATTAGGCTTAATCTCCCATCTTCACATTTAGCTATCAACAAACACATTAATGGACTAGCCTATTAATATAGCACACCTCCCCATACTCCAGTCACCTCCCCTAATTTCCCACCTATGAGCACTTGAGAGTTTTGGGGGGACATATAAATTATAACAACTTATTTTTGAAATTCATTCCCTTTTATATACATTCCTTATTCTATTTGAATGTGTTGTAAGTTCTTTTTAATATATGAGTTGCTTTAATTTGCTAATTTTTCTATGTATTTCTAAACTTACATAAATAATATTGTACTAAGAATCTCATTTTGAATCTTTTCATTCATGTAGTGGTTCTTGAAATACTCATGTTTTCTGTGATATACTGAGTCCATTGTTTTGCCAGATGCCTGATACAATTGTCTTCCCATATCCTTATTTTGACTTTCTTTGCTTTTAATTCTGAATTTCAATCTGAAAATAAATGGGAAATTCTAGAAATAGTTTGCAAATTTTCATTTACATGCTACTATTATGAGTAATGTGAAATCTCATGACATCCTTTTCTATGCCACCCAAAACTGAATCATTCCTTTTTTCCTGACATTCCCACACTATATGTATTATTCACCTATTAGCTGTTTAATAGCTGAATGGATTATCAAGTTGACTGTCATGGCATCACAGTGCTTTTGTTCAAGTAACCCTTATTTTACTTAATAATGGATGAAAAATGAAAAAATAGTGATGCTTACAATTCAGATAAGAAACATCTGAAGTTCTTCCTTTAAGTGAAGGTGAAAGTTCTGACATAAAAAGGAAAGAAAAAAATCATAGCTGAGGCTGCTAAGACCTAAAGTAGGAATGAATCTTCTGTTCATGAAATTGTGTAGGAAAAATAAATGCATGCTTCTTTTGCTGTTGCACCTCCAGTGACAAAAATTACAGCCACAGTGCATGATGAATGCTTGGTTAAGTTAGAAGAGATGTTAAATTATAGTAGGTTTTCATCATTTTAGGTACCCACTGAGCTTCTTAGAACATATCTCTAGTGAGTAAAGGGAAGACTACTGTACTCTCTAGATCATTTCTACAACATTCTGTCTATTCATTTCCTCAGTGATGGATACTTACTTTCTAACACTACATCACAACAAACTTTATTGCAGTTAAAATACTTAAACATGTCTCATTACTGTCTTTATAATTTTGCTAAGATATATAGTTGGGTCCATAGTATATTATGGTTAGCAGACCAAGGGAATATAAGTCCGAAAGTAGAAACCCGGTTCATCCAAAATGAACAGCAGCCAGGATACAGTCGCCATTTTGGGCAGAGGTTCAAATTTTAACTCTCATAACCCAAAGGTGCTTCATATCTCCAGGGCTGCTTTCAGGCCCAGATAGGAAAAATGGAGAAGCCATGGCAGACTGGGACTGTTGACAGGGAATTTAAGTCAAAAAGTGTAAACCTGATTCACCCGAAGTGAATGGCAGCCAGTTCATGCCTCCCATTTGGGAAGAGTTGCAACTCTCTTTTCTTTTTTTCCCCACCCTTCTTCGAGGCCACTTCACTGCCCTGAGAGAAATAAGGAATGAGGGAAGCATGAACTGTGCACTGCTGGCAGCTGATCAACAGACTGAGGGAATTTGTGTTTTGAAGTAGGGAACAGGGCCAGACAAACTGTGCTCCCAGTTTCACCCAGGGCCTTGACTACAAGGTGATACTCACTCTGCTCTAAGACCAGATATAGGAGCAGACAAGGGGCCTTGGCTGGCAAAGGGAAAGGAACAAGCCCCCACCCCAACACTGGGAGAGCAGACACGTGCAAAAGGTGACACAGTGGCTGAGAGAGCTGTGCAGACAAGATTAAAGAGGGTAGACTTGAGCAAGACACATAGGTAAGACTGCTGATTGAGGAAAGGCCCTGGATCTCAACCCCAGAAGTCAGAAAGTTGAAGGCTTGGGCAGAGCTAAGAGAGACATTGCAGTGCGAACCTAGCGGACTACAGCAGTTGGTGAGTTGGTGCTATCAGCACCTCCTACTGGAGCCTGGACTGCCTCTGGGCTAAGGGCAGGCCAAACCTTCATTAGAGCTCTGCAGAGTTCAGTCTCAGAGAAGATCCAGGAGCTCAGTTCTGGTCTTGCAGCCAGAAAGCAGCTTCAATTTTAGTCAATTACAATGGGTTCACTGAGATACTCTAACGGATTTGCAGGCTGTAGCTCTTCAAAAGAATAAAATTGACAAGCCCTTAGCCAACCTTATCAATAAAAGTAAGAAAAGGCTCAAATTCTTGAAAGTAGGAACAAAAAGGATGAAATCTCAACAGATCTAGCAGAAATCCAGAGAATAACCAATACTTACTTTAACAACTTACACACCAACAAGATGAAAAACAGAAAAAATGAACAGATTCCCAGACACATATGAATTACCAAAATTGAACAAACAAGGAAGATATAAAAGTTCTGAAAAACCAATATCAACTAGTGAAATTGAAAACATAATTAAAAATTTACCAACAAAGAATTGTCCCTGTACTAATTCTTTTTTTTTGAGACAGGGTCTTGCTTTGTAATTCAGGCTGGCCCTGAGCTCACTATGTAGCCCAGCCAAGCCTCGAACTCAGCAATCCTCCTGCCTCTGCCTCCCGAGTGCTGGGATTACAGGCATGGGCTACCATGCCTGGCATTTGTGGTATGTGGTACTGATTGTTGGTGGGTGTGAATCACCACACCCAGTATTGTTGTATGTGGTTACCAGGGATTGAACCAGGGACCTTGCGTTTGCTAGGCAGGCGCTGGAACCACTGAGCTAAATCTCTGGGCCCTGTACTGGTTGTTTTACTGTTGAAAACAGCTCCATCTTGGAAACAGCACTTATATCCATCAACAGATGAATGAATGAAATGTGGTATTTGCATACAAAGTAATATTTCTGTGTGAGAAAGAAGGATAGAGTTGAGTCATTGTTGTGTAAATGAATGTGCCTTGAGATCATAAAAATAAATGAAGTAAGTCAGACACAAATTCAAATATCACATTGTTTTTCCTATTTGGGAACCTCAAAAGGCAAATAAAGAGCAAAACAAGATAAGATTTGGGAAAGTAAGAAGAATTATTCAAAGGGGAAGGGAAAAAAAAGGAGAGGGAAGAGAAGAAATAAAAGGGGGATTTTAAAAATGAATAGAATGGAACAAATAGAAACAATGCTTCTGTAAATGGGGAGGGGAGGAAGGACTGAAGGAGGGCATTGGAATGGAAAAAAAAAGAAGAAATTTTGAACAGATACAAATTATCTGATGTATGTGATTCTGTTTAATATTTGCTAAAATAAAGCTTAAAATTATCATTATTTTTGTGCATCTTAGTTGTACAAATTAGTTGATCTTTCTGTGAAAATTCCATACATGCATATAGTGTGCTTTGATTGTGTCCAACTTTTCCTTTTACACTTTTCTAACCTTTCCTCACTTGCCTCTTACTATCCCTTTTTCTTTCTCTTATAGTCTCTTTGACTTTCAGGCTATTCATTTTTCTAGGTTCTATATATGCAAGAATGCCTGTGATACTTGTCTGTGTCTGTCTTATTTGATTACCTGCATGATTTCTAGTTGCATCCATATTCCTACAAATGAGGTTATTTCATTTTCATGGATATATTGCACTCTTTTCTCTCTCTCTCTCTCTCTCTCTCTCTCTCTCTCTCTATATATATATATATATATATATATGTTTT
>PVIC010028973.1:0-22903 GCA_004025085.1 Thryonomys swinderianus
TTTTAGCCATTTTCTTACCCACCCTACTACCCCTCCCTGTATACATATGCTTTCTTTCTTTTTCTTTTTTTCTTTTCTTTTCCTTTCTTTCTTTTTTTGCTTTTCTTTGAGACAGAGTCTTGCTTTGTAGTTCAGGATGGCTCTGAGCTCACTATGTAGCTCAGGCAGGCCTCAAACTCAGCAATCTCCCTGCCTCTGCCTCCTGAGTATTGGGATTACAGGCACGAGCCACCACACCTAGCACTGTGGTATGTGGTACTGATTGCTGGTGGGTGTGAGTCACCATGCCTGGTATTGTTGTATGAGGTTATTGGGGATCAAACCAGGGAACTTGCACTTGCTAGGCAGATTTGGAACCACTTAGCTAAATCTCCAGCCCTCTTTTTCTTTTTTTAAGATCATATTTTTTCTTTCCCCTCATTACTTTCCCTATCCCTTTCCCTTTGACTATTTCCTGTTTCACAAAAAGTTGTTTTCTTGATAATAGCCATTCTTTCCCAAGTGAGATGGAATCTCAGTGTTGTTTAATTTGCCTTTCTTGAATGGCCAGTGTTGTTGAACATTTTTTTTATGTGTTTGTTGGCCATTATTACTTCTTCATCTGAGAAGTGCCTATTAATTTTTGATGCCCATTTTTGGATTAAGTTTTTAAGTTGAGTAGTCTGATTTTTGTGAGTTCTTTATATATTCTAGATTTTAGTCCTTCGTCTGAGGAACAGCTGGCAACTTTTATTTTTTCTCACAGTGTGGATTGTCTCTTCATTGTGTTGGTGTTTCTTTTGCTGTACAAAGCATTATAACAAGATGAGATACTAGTTGTTTATTCTTTGTGATATTTACTGTGCAATCAAGGTTTTGTTCCTAAATCTTTGCCTACACTAATATCTTCAATTGTTCTACAATTTCATCTTCCAACCGATTCAGTGTTAATATTTAGATTTTTGACTCGTTTCTATTTTAGTTTAGAACATGGTGAAAGACATACATCTAGTTTTAAACTTTACCATGTGGAAAGCCGGTTAGTCTAGCATTATCTATTGAAGAGGCTCCTTTCTTCCAGTGAAAGTGTTTGGGTCCTTGGCAAAGATAATATAGCTTATATGTCTGGAGTTTTTTCTGAATCTTCTAATCTGTTTCACTGATTCTCAGTTTTTTTTGCCAGTAATATACTGTTTTTCTTAGTACAGCCACTTTGTAGTATTATTTCAAGTAAGACATTGTGGTGCCTTTGGCCTTGTCTTTGTTGCCCACAATTCTTATGTTATTCTAGGTCTCTTCTGGTTCCAAATGATTTTGAAGTTTGTTTTCTGTAATTCTGTGAGATATGCTATTAGTATTTTGATTGACTTGTGTTAAAATTGTAAAAGCATTTTAGACAAATGGGTATTTTCACTATGTGACTTCTTACCAAAGATCAAGGGACATCTTTTCCACTTTCTGATGTCCTCTGTAATCTTTTCTTTCAGAGTATTGTAGTTTTCGATGTAAAGATCATTTACTTTTGTTAGATTGGTTTCTAGGTGTTTCATTCTTTTTTTAAAAATTGAATTCTTTATTGGTACATTTTATATACATCTCACAATCACACATAACATTGGGGAATTTTTACCAGTATATGACACAAGTTAATTCTCATTTTTACCCACATCTCTACCCACCCACACCTCCCCACCCCCTATATACATGCTCTTTTATTTTCTTTCAGAATCATATTTATTCCCCTCATTACATTCCCACACCAGATTTCCTTTGGAAATTTCCCATTCTACAGAAACTGTCATACTTTCTAGAGCTCATTTACATCTACAGGTGCTCATATCAAAGAGAAGATCTGGTATTTGCCTATCTGTGATCTATTTATTTCACTTATTAGTCTGTCCTCCAGGTGTATCCATTTGCACATAAATGAATGAATCTTGTCATTCTTTATGGCAGACTAATACTCCATTTTATAAAAAAAAACCATCTTTTTTATCCAGTCTCCATCTGATGGGCATTTGGGTTGTTTCCAAGATTGAGCTAACATGAACTGAGCTGCTATGAACAAGGGTGTACATCTATCTTTCCAATGTGATTTTTAAAATTCCTTTGGGTATATTCCTAGCAGGGGGATAGCAGGGTAAATGGGACCCCTAGCCCTAGTTTTCTGAGAAATCTCCACACAGATCTGCACAATGGTTGCACAAGTCATTCTTTTTTGTGAGAGGTGCTGCTTCCATGAATTTTCTCTGAGTTTATTATGTATGTACAAGAATGCTACTGATTTTTGAGTGTTAACTTAGTATCCAGATATACTAATGAATTTGATCATTAAATCTAGATGTCCTTTGGTGGAGTTTTTGAGATCTTCTACGTAGAGCATCATGTTGTCAGTAACTTCTTCTTTTTATTTCTTTCTCTTGTTTAAATGCTCTGGCTAATGTTTCAAGAACTATATTGAACAAGAGTGGTGACAGTGGGCATCCTTCCTGATTTTAGAGTGAAAGCTTTCAATTTTTTATCCATTTAATATGGTGCTGCCTGTTGGCTTGTCATAGGTAGCTTTTATCAGATATGTAAATATATTGTTTCTCTGCTATGAGAAAATGAAGGTGTAAATGAGTTCCACAATATATGATATTGTGGAATAGAAGAAAATGTTCAAAAGGAAAAAGGAAAGGGGGGGGTGTAGCCAAAAGTAGAGAAAGATTTGATATTAAAAAAGGAAACAAGCTAATGTATATAGGGAGTGGGGATTGTAGGGAAGGGAGGGGAATAAGAAAAAAGGAGAATCAAGATGTGTCATATTCAAAAACACATTCTCAATGTTGAATGTGAGCATAATGTATGTATAAAATGTACCAATAAAATTAATTAAAACTTTATAATAGAAAAAATGATTGAGGCAGAAACTATTCCAGTTTTCAGTAGCATTTTTATTATGAATGAATATTGGACTTTGTTCAGCATTTTGTTTGAGAATTTTGCATCTATGTTTTTTAGGGAGGTTGGCCTGTAGTTCTTTTTTTTTTTTTTGGTTATATCTTTCTCTGGTTTTTGTTTTAGAGTAATATTTGTTTCCAGGAATGAATTCTGGAATACTGCTTTCCTTTTAACGTCATGAAGTAGCCTGAGATGTATTGGCATAAGTTCTCTAAATTTCATGTAGAATTCAGCAGTGAATTTGACAGGACCTGAGATTTTCTTTATTGTAGGTTTTTAACTACATCTTCAATTTCATTGACTGTTACTGGTTTACTTAGAAGGTTTGTATCTTCTCAACTCAACTTTGGCAATTCATATGTATTTAGGAATCTATTAATTTCCTCCTGTTTCCCATCTTATTAGAAAGCAGGTTCTTGAAGTAGGTACTGATGAGCTCTGAATTTCTGTAGAATCTGTTGTGATTTCACTTTTCATTACAAACTGCATGAATTCGAGTCTTTCTTTTTTTTTGAAAAGGTTGGAAAAGGGTTTGTCAATTGTATTTAATCTTTCAAAACACCTGCTTTTTGCTTCATTTATTTTTTGTATTGTTCTCTTTCAGTCTCCTTTGAATTACTTTGTCCTCTGATCTTTATAATTTCCTCTCATGTGTGAGGTCTGGCCTTGATTTCTCTTTTTCCTACAAGTTTGAGGATTAACATTAGGTGTTTATTTGGGCTTGGTCTGTTTTTCTTATATGAGAGTTTACCACCATAAATTCCCTTTTAGACTGCTTTATTGAGTTGCTTAAGTTCTGGCATGTTGTATGGCATTATTGCTTAATTGCATAAATTTTCTAATTTCTTCTCTAGTTTATCTATGATCCACTGGTTGTTTAGGTGGGTGTTACTTAATTTCCATGTATTTATGAAGTTCTTATGTTTTTTTTTTGCCACTGATTTCCAATTTTCAATGCACTATGCTCTAATTATATGCATAGAATAATTTCGCTCCCCTTGCATTTAGTTAAGCATATTCTATAAGCTAGTAAGTAGCCTATTTTAGAGAAAACTTCATGTGCACTTGAGAAGAATGTGTATTCCAGTGTTGTGAGGTGAAATACTCTGTAAACATCTACAAGTCCATCTATACAGAAGTTTAGCTCAGATTTGGTATTTTATTATTGATTATTTTGTCTAGTTAATACATCTGTTTGTGACAAATGAGGTCCCTAATTACAATTGTATTAGTGCTTATTTGATTTTTCATGTCTGTTATTTATTTTATATAGTTGTATGCACAAGTATGTGCATATATATTTATAATTGTTACCTCTTCCTCTTGGATTGTTCTTTTTACAAGAATGTTGTGACCTTCTTTGTGGGAACCAGCCTACAAACTCAAACCTGACCAAGAGGTGATGAGGATGAAAAATAAAGACACACAGACACAAGTTAAAATCTGGGGATCTAAGGGGCTCATGTCTCCCTTTAAGCCCTGACTGACTGGCAAGCCTTGGGTTTACTCACCCAGACACAGGTACAAACAATTAGAGTTTATAGGTTTCACCTGTCTCCCACCCTCTGCGGTGCTTCTCCAGGTGAACAACTTCACCTCAGGTGTTTTACTTCTCCCTGCAGCTGTCCCCTCTTCTCAGTGCTCACCACGGAGGCCAGTTTGGCCTCAGCCTTTCCATCAGATCTTCACACGTCTTTGTCTCTTTTAATGAGTGTTGGCTTCAAATCCACTTCGTTTGCAAATAGAATAACTACTTCTGCTTTTTCCAGGTTCCTATCACATGAGGCCTTCTTTTCCATACTTAACTCGCAATTATTCAAAACTGCTGACACATTTATATGTTGCAGTAGAGAAAATTGCTTCAAAATCAGAACTTATGATCATAGAAAACATTTTAAATTTCTAATTTAATTTTTATTTCTAGGCATATTCTGTTATAGAGAAATGTGATGGTGATAAATACTAATAGACTTTGAAGCTTAAAATATACCTGAATCAAATGAATATGAGAAGAAATTTAAGCTCAAGAAAAAAATGGGATATTGTAAAATTTTCATCTTTTAAAGTAGATAATGTTTGGTGAATATCAAACATTTTGGTGTTAGACACATTTGGATATATTTAAGAGTGATGAATATACAATATGTTTGTATTTATAATACACAGTTCCTTAATCCTCTGTAGGTAGTAAAGTGCATGATACATTAATAATAATTAAAAATTAATAATGCCCTAAGAGGGATTATTTCTAATTTCTAGCATTTCCAGATTTCCATAGTAGGAATAATTTTAGCAAATTAATTGCAAAATTTCCATAAATTTAACAACTGACTCTCACAACTTTATAGGCTAGCTTCTGGACATTGCTTCTAATATGTTTTTTGAATGTGAAAATAGAAATGCATGAGGACTACCTTACCTTCAAGAGCGTCCACATGAAAACCACTGCCAAAATTCTGTGATGAAGTTACCTGGCGTAGAAATGAGTGTCTCCAGCATGACATGGACATCGAAGCTCTTCTTTAACCCTTTGCAGTAATCTCTCCACTGTGTGATGACTCCTCCAAATCAACTCCACCAAGAACTGGAATTCTGAAACACATTTCGGATCCTAGAGCCTCATCTCACATCTAGTACGTCAGAATCCCAGGTGGTGGTGCCCACTCATGTTTATTTTTGCACATACTACAGATGATCCTCACACAGCCAGCCCAGACTTCTACTTGCCGTATGAAATCAAAATAGGAGAAATCAAGCACTGAGATAAATGCTTCTTCTCACCCTTTTAATGTAAAACAGTCAGGAAACCTGAATAGACTGGATTTGTTCTTCCCTTCCTAGAGAGCTGAGGAAAATTTATAAGATGATTTCCTTCTGTACTGGATGAATGATTAATTTCTGAGTTTAAATTTGGGCAACACTAGATTGTGGGCTGAAAAACAAGACAGGATATTTTGTGGGATGAGAAAGGAACGGTGGTGCCTAACGTCTTGACTAGAAGCCAAGGAATGTGCTGGGAAGCATCCCAGCTCCTGAAATTCAGTTTCTGTACCTTACTTACCCTCGCACCCCTGCTATGATCCAAATGCTTCCCAAATTCATGTGCTGGAAACTTCAGCCCCAAAGCAACACTGTAGGGAAATGAGACCTTTTGTATTAATGCTACTATAAAAAGAGCTTAGTGAGTTGTTTTTCTTTTGCTCTTGTGCCCAGTGAAGACACCAAAAGATGACATACACTGAAAATCCATTCCTCACTCTTGGACTTCTGGATTCCACAATGTGAGAGAACAAATTCCTGTTCTTTATAAATTACCAAGTATCGGGTATGTGTATTGATATAGCAGTAGCACAAATAGACCAAGTTTGTGTTCTTGCCCAAGTCAGTCTTTCCCTATGGTGCAAAACCAACAATAGTAGGAGGCTGGAAGAATTCAATGAAATCATGTATTTGGAAGTGGCTTTGAAAGGTATTTGGAAAGCTGAGAGTTGTATTTTATGTATGAAGAGAGTAAACCATTATCTTAATTCCAACTTGACATGACAGAACAATAGCCAATGGCCTCCGAGGTATGTGTGTGTCGGACCTCCCTCCTGTCCCTTGGCCCAGTTCTCTGGTACTCAGGGTGGCTATTCCTTGTTTGGCAGAAGTGAAGCTGTTCTGTGGGCATGTTAGCTCTGAGTTGACTCATCCTGAGGTTCTCATGATACTTTACTATGCACAAAAACCCGCCATGGGATCCAGATGTTAAGATCTTTTCCTGAAACTCAGAACTCCTAAGTGGTGTCTGTTTATCATTTAGGACCTCAGTCGCTGTGTGTTCTTAGTGTTTGCCATGCCTGAGGATAATAACTCCATCAAACTTATTATTAGAAGAGAAATGCACCAAGCTTCACGGAGAAGTTCTATTTTCTCTCATTCTCATCCCTTTCACAGGTCTCTGGTCCCTGGAATAGGTACTTCAGTAGACAATCCCAGTCATTAGCCCAAATACACAACCAAAGATGGTCTAAATCCTTCCCGGGAGTGTGAGAATTGCTCTTCCACTACTGCTCAGAGTGGAAGATTGCCTTGGGGGAACTGGGACTTGCCAGTTGGATGGGCTTTCTACTTGAATTTCCTTTGTCACTCCCAGGAGGCCCTTGGAATATAAAGTGTGCACTCAAAATCATTATAGGAGGTTACATTCTCATTCAAGGCGTATTAAAGCATTTGTGTGAGCAATTACTATTAGACATTTCCTGCTGGGGCAGTCCCAGGTGCTAGAGAAGTTGACTTATTTGCTAAGAGAAAACACATTACTCACTTTAATAAGTACAGTGTCTTTTGTCAAGCTAAATTTCTCATGGAATGTTATAAACATACTGAACAGCACAGCAACTATAACATAACTAGATCTATTATGCTACAGGTACAGTAATGGATTTCAGATTTAAGCGAAGGCCCTTGCTTGCTCTTCTTGGCCCTGTTCTCCTCTTGTCCTCCTCAGGGGAGCCATGTCCTAAAGCTGGTTTGCTTCTTTCTTATGCACGACTATATTTTTACTGTTTGCATATTTTATAAGCAATATGAAAGAATGAATGTTTTGAGAATTTATATATGTGTAATAGTATTGTATTATGGATCTAGATTTTTATATTATATAAAACGTTTATATGTGAGAATGTAATTTTGTGCAGTCCACTTTTTTCTTTTTACTACAGATATGTGTCAACTTGAGTTTTTTCTTAATTTTTATTTTTTACAGGAAATTATCTATCATCTATCTATCTATCATCTATCTATCTATCTATCTATCTATCTATCTATCTATCTATCTATCTATCTATCTATCTATCTTCTTGTATAAATGAGCACAAAGTTTTCCAGGTTTCATACCTAGAGATGGAATTATAATCCATGCTTATCAGGGTAGCATTATTAGATCATGAAGACCTTCCAATATATTATTTTCTGAAAGTCTTAAAATCCACTTTGAATATTTACCTTTTTTTTTTTTTTTGAGACAGGGTCTCGCTTTGTAGTTCAGGCTGGCCCTGAGCTCACTATGTAGCTCAGGCATGCCTCGAACTCAGCAATCCTCCTACCTCTGCCTCCCGAGTGCTGGGATGACAGGTGTGAGCCACCATGCCCTGCACTGTGGTATGTGGTATTGATTGTTGATGGGCATGAGTCACCATGCCCAACATTGTATGTGGTTACTGGGATTGAACTCAGGACCTAGCACTTGCGAGTCAGGTGCTGGAACCACTGAGCTAAATCTCTGGCCCAATATTTAGTTTTTTAACCCATTTAAAGTTAACTTTCTGGATTGTGTGAGATAGGGGTCTTTATTTTGTTCAACATAGAAAAAAAATTTCTTTTAGCACTGATATCAAACTCAGGCCCTTGTGCTTCCAAGGTAAGCACAGTACCATTTGAGCTAAATCCCTAGCCCCAACACAGAAATAATTTTCCATAGTAAAATTTGTCTAGTTTTACATTTTACCACTTATTTTACTTTACTTCTATAGTGAACCAGATTTCTACACTTTTGTGTCATCTGCTCTGTTCTATTGTCTTACCCACTTCTGTGCCAATACTCCATTGTCTTCACTACTCTAGTTGTATAAATTTGACATATTATGGGTAGTTTATTTTTCCTTAAAATTATCTTAGTTATTCATTATTCTTTATTCCCATATACCTTTTATTACCATCCTTTGAAGTTTTGCAATATACCTAAGAGAATTTTTATTGGAATTGAAGTGAATTATAGATCAATCTAGGGAACGCTTAAAATCTTTAGTTTGTGAAATATTCTTTCAATTTTTAAATATACCATGCACAGCAGTTTTTAGAATTATTATTGGGTATCTCAAGGTTATTTTCCAATGTCACTGTTTTTTTTCCCATCACCAGAATTTATTTTAATGTTCCAAATTCAATGAGCCCTTTCTATATGACCACTGTAACTTTCTTTACCTAGACAAAATTTCATTTTCATCTCCTTCCTGCCAATATTTCTTTTCGATAGATGTTAGATTTTAGATATGTTAGATTTCTTATGCTAATTCTCCATGTCCCTTGGTTTTTAAAATTGTCTTTGCTCTACATTTTGATTTTCTTGACTTCATCATCTGAATTATTCTTATTTTCAGGTGTATCCTTTCTAGCATTTAGCCCATCTTTAGCTCTTTGACTTTCAGAAATTATATATTTAATTTCCAGTAACTCATCTACTAGCAAATAGTTCATTTACAGATCAAATATGTTGTCATACCCCTGAGGATAATATTTAGAATATTTTTAAAGTTCTTCTGTGTTCTCTTTATTTACTTTTCTTCAGGGTCAGATACTCGGTTTGCTACTCTTGACATTTATCTTTCGTGATTGCACTTCCTACAATTTCTGCATCCCTCAGGGCCTACATTTTTGTCTGAGGCAGATTGGGAGAGGTAGTGAGTGTGGGTTTTCTCAGCTGCATGGAGCCAGGACTGGCCCCAGAGCTACCTCACCCAGTTTCTACCATAAAAAGGTCTGTGCAACCCGGCAGAGCATGTGCTTCCCTCCTGGGCCCAGCTGTATTTCTTTCTTTCTTCCTCTTTATTGCTGTCAAGACCTGAGTTGTACACTGGCTGAAAGCTCAGCCCTCCACAGCTCCCCGAGGTTCTACCGCAGCTCCATTTGTGCCTTGGGCAAGGTCCACAGAGATATTGTTTCTCACTGAAATGGGAAACGTAGCAGAATCCACTTTGGGGAGTTTTCACAGAGATTAAATGAGTGCTGCTAAGCTACTTAGAACAATACATGCTTTGTCAATACTGGTGTTGTTTATTGTCTCCAGAATAACACAAATTAGTCATCCACATTCTTAAAAGAAGACTTCCCTAGTAAGGTTACCTGCATTTTTAAAAAAACGGTTCTCGTGTATTTGCCTTTTGAAAACAGTGCCATTTGTCTCAGTTGGATAGTAAGACATGGAATGGAGGCACAGCCATTGCTAAAATCCATAATCTTCAGTGCATCATTGGGACCTTCAGTAATTTTCTTCTCTGTAGTGTTTTGTCTCCTGGTTACTCTGTTCTTATTCATGCTTAATCTTGTACATTTTCTTTTAGCTTAATAATTTAAAAATATTTCTTATATTCTGATTTCACCGGTCTTATTTCTTGTTGAAGTTGTAGGTCTCTTAAATTAAAAATCTTTATCTTACTTCAAGAATCACATTGCTGAAGTGAGACAAAAAATTATGTCTCTTCTGACCTTGATCCAAATGCGACCCTTAACATTTTGCAACACAAAAATTGTGAATGGCCTGGGTGAAAGCAGGTTTAATGAGTGACAGGAGGAATCCAGATTGTTGCAGAGTTGAAGAACAGAGTGGAGACAGATGGAAGGCACAGTGTTGCCTGTATAATGCTAACATTTCCAAATTCAGTTATCTTTCAAGCTATTTGACATATGAGATGTGTATATATGTAACGGGGTAAGGGAAATGCTTTAGAGTGTTTCTGAGCATTTGATAACATGGAACACAGCATGTGTTTCATAACTGGAAATGTGGATCTCACACAGAGAGTGTAGGATGCGAGGGGCCAGTGACTCTAGCAGCTGTTAAAACACAAGTTTATTAAATTACTTTGAGTAAGTTACTTGTCTATAGACTATTATTTCATGTCTCCTGCCCACCTCATAGTTGCTCTGTGAGGATTTATAAGAAAAGGACTTGTACCTTTTCTGAATACACGGTTATATAAATTTTCAAGGCTGTACACTGATAAAGCTCCAACTGTTAATATCCCCTCTGGAAATATATTCCCAAGATGGGTGCTTCTATGAGATTTGTGGCCACCTACATTACTGTGATTTGCACTTTATTGTTGAAAAGATCTCTGATCTGCAGTCTAAACCTAGTAAGAATTTCTGTTGAGAGGTCTGGCACTCATTTTTCAAGTTTGTATGTGAGTCTCATCACTCTGAAACTGCAGGAACAGTGCTTTGTGTCTGAGGGTTCTAGATGCCTGCCAACAAAGGAGCTGATTAATGTGCCTGTCGGGTTACATTTATTTTTATGTCAAAGGATAATCACATTTAAAAAATGGGAAACTGATTTTTCAAAGAGTGTAATGAAGATGCTCTTTAGTGACAGTAACCAAACCTTTAGGAAAAAAAAAACTGGCTTAATCTATAGCATACAGTTTGGATGATCATAACAAAACACGCAGACAATCTTTTTTAAAATTGCATTCTTTATTGGTACAATTTGCATACATCTCACACTCACACATACCATTGGGGAATTTGTACCAATATATGACACAGTTGATTCTCATTTTTACCCATATCCCCACCTACACCTCCCCACCCACTATATACAGGCTCTTTTATTTTCTTTCAGAATCATATTTATTCCTTCCCCTCATTACATCCCCACACCAAATTTCCTTTGGAAATTTCCCATTCTAAAAAGATTGTCATACTACTAGAGCTCATTTGCGTCTACTGGTGCTCCTATCAACGAGAAGATCAGGTATTTGCCTATCTGTGCTCTATTGATTTCACTCCTTAGTGTGTCCTCCAGGTGCATCCATTTGCACATAAATGAATCAATCTTGTCATTCTTTATGGCAGAATAGTACTCCATTTTATTAAGAAAAACACAATTTCTTTATCCAGTCTCCCGTTGATGGGCATTTGTGATGTTTCCAAGATTGAGCTATCACAAACTGAGCTGCTATGAACAAGGGTGTACATCTGTCTTTCCACTGTGATTTTTAAAGTTCTTTTGGGTATATTCCTAGCAGGGGGATGGCAGGGTCAAATGGGACCCCCTAGTCCTAGTTTTCTGAGAAATCTCCACACATATCTCCACAATGGTTGCACAAGTCTGCAATCCCACCAATAGTGGAGAAGGGTTCCTTTCTCCCCACAGCCTCGCCAGCATTTATTGTCGGTTAATTCTGTAATAGCAGCCATTCTTTGTGGAGTGAGATGAAATCTCAGTGTTATTTTCATTTGCATCTCTCAAATGACAAGTGATGTTGAACATTTCTTCATATGTTTCTTAGCTGCTTTAACTTCTGCCTCTGAGAAGTGTCTGTTCATTTCAGATGCCCATTTTTTAATTGGGTCTTTAAACTTGGGGAGGCTGATCTGTTTGAGTTTTTATATATTGTCGATAATAGCCCTTTGTCTGATAAACAGCTAGTAAACATTTTTTCCCATGTTGTTGGTGGTCATTTTGGCAGTGTCAGTGACTTCTTTTGCTGTGCAAAAGCTTTTCAGTAGGATGAGATCCCATTTGTTGATTCTTTCTGCTAGTTCTTATGCTATAGAGGCTTTATTCATAAAGTCTCTGCCTAAGCCACTGTCTCCAAGAGTCTTACCTAATCTGTTTTCCAGCAGGCTTATTGTTTCTGTTTTAATGTTTAAGTCTCATATCCATTGTGAGTTTAGTTTTGTGCATGGTGAAAGAGATAGGTCTAGCTTTAGATTTTGGCAAGTTGAAGCCCAATTTTTGCAGCACCATTTGTTAAAGAGGCTGTCTTTCTTCCATTGAGGATGTTTGGCTCCTTTGTCAAAGATAAGGTGGCTTAGAGAACCTGGCATTGTTTCTGCACCTTCTAATCTATTCCACTGGTTCTCAGTTCTGTTACTTTGCCAGTACCATGCAGTTTTTATCACAGTGGCTTTATAGTAGAGGTTTAAATTGGGGATTGTAATAACCCCTGACATGTCGTGGTTGCTTAGAATTGCTTTTGCTATTCTAGGTTTCTTGTGGTTCCAGATGAATTTTTGTATTATTTTTTCTAGCTCTGTGAGGTATAGCATTGGGATTTCAATTGGAATTGCATTGAATCTGTATAGTAGTTGTGGAAGTATAGCCATTTTGACGATGTTTGTTCTCCCTACCCAGGAACAAGGGATGTCTTTCCACTTTCTGATTTCCTTTTCTATCTCGGTTTTCAAAGTCCTATAGTTTTCAGAGTAGAGGTCTTTCACTTCTTTGTTAGGTTGATTCCTAGATATTTCATTTTTCTGGGTGCTACTGTGAAAGGGATTGACTCCCCAATTTCTCTTTCAGTGAGTCTATTGTTTGTGTAGGCAAAGGCTGTTGATTTTTAAGCATTAACCCTGTATCCAGCAACACTACCAAATCTTGTAATTAAGTCTTGTAGTCTTTTGGTTGAATTTTTAGGATCCTCTAGATAGAGTATCATATCATCAGCAAATAATGACAGTTTAACTTCTTCTTTACCTATCTTTATTCCTTTTATGTCTTTGTCCTACCTGATTGCTATGGCTAATGTTTCCAGGACTATATTGAACAAGAGTGGAGACAATGGACATCCTTGTCTTATTCCTGATCTTAGTGTAAGATGTTTCAGTTTTTGCCCATTAAGTATGATGCTGATCATTGGTTTCTCATAAATAGCTTGTATTAAATTGAGATAAAGTCCATCGATTCCAATTCTCTGTAGGCTTTTGATCATGAATGGGTGTTGGATTTTGTCAAATGCTTTTTCTGCATCTATTGAGATAATCATATGGTTTTTGTCCTTGAGTCTGTTAATATAGTGCATTACATTGATTGATTTACATATGTTGAACCAGCCTTGCATCCCTGGGATAAATCCGACTTAATCAGGGTGTATGATTTTTTTTGATAACTCTCTGTATTCTGTTTGCAAGTATCTTATTGAGGATTTTTGTGTCAATGTTCATTAGAGAGATTGGCCTGTAGTTTTCTTTTTCGGTGGGATCTTTCCCTGCCTTTGGAATCAAGGTGATGGTTGCTTCAAGGAATGATTTGGGGAATACTGCTTCCCTTTCAATTTCATTAAAGAGACTGAGGAGTACTGGTATTAACTCTTCTTTAAATGTTTTGTAGAATTCAGCAGTGAAGCCATCAGGACCAGGGCTTTTCTTTGTTGGTAGGTTTTTTTTTTATTACATTTTCAATTTCCCAGATTGATATCGGATTGTTTAACATTTTTATATCATCTTCATTCAGATTTGGAAGTTCATATGAATCTAGGAATCTATCCATTTCTTCTAGATTTTCCATCTTCTTGGAGTATAGATTTTCAAAGTACATGTTTATTATCCTTTGGACTTCTTCTGGATCTGTGCTGATTTCCCCATTTTCATTCCTTATAGCATGGATTTGAGCCTTTTCCTTCCTTTGTTTGATAAGTTTGGCTAAGGGTCTGTCGATCTTATTTATCCTTTCAAAGAACCAACTCTTTGATTCATTGATTCTTTGTATTGTTCTCTTTGTCTCCATTGCATTCATTTCTTCTCTGATCCTTATAATTTCCTCTCTAGTATGTGCTTTGGGTTTGTTTTGCTCCTCTTTTTCTAATTGTCTGAGGTTTATCATTAGATTGTTTATTTCAGTTTGCTCTATTTTTCTGGGTGTATACATTCACTGGTATGAATTTCCCTCGCAGAAGTGCTTTCATTGTGTCCCATAAATTCCTGTATGTTGTGCTGGGGTTGTCATTTAGTTGTAGGAACTGTTTAATTTCTTCTTTAATTTCTTTCATCACCCATTGGTTGGTTAACAGAGTGTTGTTCAATATCCATGTGTTTGTGAGGATCTTGGAATTTCTTCTGCTATTCAGCTCCAGTTTCAAGGCACTATGGTCTGATAGTATGCAGGGGATAACCTCGGTTCCTTTGCATCTACTTAAGCTTATTCTATGGACTAGAATGTGATCTATTTTGGAGAATGATCCATGAGCAGCTGAGAAGAAGGTATATTCTTGCTTTGTAGGGTGAAAAATTCTGTAGGCATCTAATAAGTCCATTTGCTCAAAAGTTTGCTTTAGCTCAAGTACTTCCTTATTGATTCTTGGTCCAATTGACCTGTTAATTTGTGAAAATGGAGTATTGAAGTCCCCCGCTACTATTGTATTCGTGGTTAACTGGCCTTTCATGTCCAATAATGTTTGTTTTATATAGTTGGGTGCATTAGAGTTTGGTGCATAAATATTTATGATTGTTATTTCCTTCTCTTGGATAGTTCCTTGTACAAGGATATAGTGACCTTCTTTATCTCTTTCAATCAGTTTGGGTTTGAAATCTATTTTATCTGCAAACAAGATAGCCACTCCTGCTTTTTTGCAGTTTCCTGTGGCATGGAGGATTGTTTTCCAACCTTTTATTTTCAGTCTATGGGTTTCCTTCTGAATTAGGTGTGTTTCCTGTATGCAGCAGATTGTAAGATCTTGCTTCTTGATCCAATCTGCTAGTCTGTGTCTTTTAATTGGCCCATTGAGGCCACTGACATTAATGGTTTTGACTGATATGGACATATTCAGAGCTGCCATGTTTCCCTGTTCTTGGTTTTTTTTTTCCTTCCTTGCTTTTCCCTTTCTCTATTTAGTTTCTTGTTTGCCCCAATGAATTTCTTCTCCTGGGTTTCGTGGGTATGGAATTTTCTGTGTTTTTTTCCAAGATATTCTTTAGAATATTTTGGAGTGCAAGTTTTGTATTTGTGAAGCTTTTCAAGTACTCTTTGTCATGGAAGTATCTTATTTCCCTGTCTATTCTGAAAGATAGTTTTGCAGGATACACCAGTCTAGGTTGGAGGTTTTTTTTTCTGCATTGCTTGAAATACTTCCCTCCTGGCTTTCCTTGCATTGAGTGTTTGTTTTGAAAAGTCTGCTGTGATCCTAATGGGCTTCCCTTAGTAGGTGATTTTTTTCCTTTCTCTCACTGCTTTCATATTTCATTCTTTTGTTGTGCATCTGGAAACTCGATAATTATATGTCTAGGTGTAGATTTTTTATGTCACGGTGTTTTGGAGTGCAATAGGCCTCATTTATCTGTATGTCTATTTCTTTTCCTGTGAAGTTTTCTGTTGTTATCTCTGACAATAGCTTTTTTGTCTTTTACACTGTCTCCTGCTTCCTCAGTCACTCCAATCAGTCTTATATTATTTTTCTGTGAGTCACCTAGAAGCTGTTGAATTGATTTCTCATGGTCCCTTGCTCTTTTCCATAGATTATATCTTTCCTGCTCGTTGGCTGCTATGCTGTCCTCTAGGTCTTTGATTCGGTTCTCTGCTTCATTCATCCTACTTCACAAACTTTCGTTCTCCTTCATCATTCCCTGGAGCTCTGCTTGAAGCTGTTTAAAAGGTTCCATTGCTTCTGCTATCTTGGATTCTATCATCTCACTGATCTCTTCTTTAATGATGTCTTTCACTGTAGACCGCATTCCTGTTTTGATCTCAGAGATGAGTTCTGATTTCCATTTTACTAGATTTGATTTAGTTATCACCTCCAAGAGTCCTCATGCTTGAGTTTCAGTTTGCCCTATTTCTCTTTTCTCTGACTTTCCCTGTGGTGGTGATCTTTGTGTCTGGTTTTTTGTATATTTTCTTATTTCTACTCTTTCGTTGTTACTGATGCTATTCTTTGCCTGATGACAGGTCAATGTTTGTTGCAGGTCTCTTTCTTTCTATTATCTGGGGCCCTTTGGATGTGGTGTCCTGCGGTGTCCTGCAGTGTCCTCCTTGAATCTGTAATGACCCTTGAGAAATCTCAGTTCTGACACATCATGGGAGGTCTTTGAGCAGAACAATCACATCATGTTCATTACCATAATACATTCAATACCAATATCAGTATTTAACACAGTAAATAAAATGAAAAGTTTTGTTAAATCCTATTCTGGAGACATTGAGCTTATGAGTTACCTCAATGTCCCTATGCCAAAATTTAGAATTAGTCAGCAATGTGTATACAACATATAGATCATAAATGCATCTGCTGAACCATTTGGCAATAAGAGGTCACTGGGGAATCAGGGAGGTAGGGGGACAGAAGAAGTGTGAAATAGGGTTAGCAGATTTATGAAGATCACCTATAGTCTACAACCTCATATATGCCAGCAGGTAATAGAGGATAAAAAGGCATATATAAAACAGTACCAACTATATGGTGTAAGACCGTTGGAGACTTTGTACCCCTTCTTATAGTAATATAAGAGAAGAAATAGGGCAGCCTGAGCGTCTTTTAGTTCTGGGTATTGATTCTGACAAGAAGATAGGAGAGGGTGTGGGGTCAAGAGGTGATTAGAGGGATCTAGGAGTAGATGGCAAAATAGAAGCTAGATCCACCTCCCTCTTTTTTTTTTTTCTTGCCTGGTCTCTCAGCACGGCTGCAGTATGGAGGGACGTAGGAAATGGCTCCGGCTCTTCTCGGACCTGGGTCCTCACAACGCAGCTCCGGGATGGGGTTGGGGCCGGCCAGCGGGCCTCAATCCTCCGTGGTGGGGATGGCGCCCAGGGTCCGTACCTGACTCCTCTCTGCACGGCTCCTGGGTGGAGTGGGCAGGCCTCCGCCGCCGCCGCCGGGAACGAGTGGCACCTGGGGTAGCTGAGTTGTCTGCGCTGGCTTGGGGTGGAGCAGGCCGGTGTTCAGGCTTAAGTTTGCCACTGCTGCCTCCAGGAACGGAATTTTGCCCAGAGCAGCAGAGTTGTGTGTGCTGCTCAGGGTGGAGTGGGCCGGTGTGCAGGCTTCAGTCCGCCTCCACCACTGCCGCCGCCAGGGAGGGAGTGGTGCCCAGAGCAGCCGAGTCGTCTGCGCCGCTCGGGGTGGAGCGGGTCCTTGTTCAGGCCTCAGTCCACCTCTGCCGCTGCTCTCACCAGGGATCAAAAAATCTTTATATTTCTTTCAGTTTAATTTCAAGGAGTGTTGTTGCCATATCAAATAGAGGTTTCTGAGGCTAAGTTCGACAGTTCGAGGAATTGTCGAATATGCTGTTTTGCTGATTCTTCTGCAATGAATAGTGAATAAGAATTAACTTGAGGTCTCTATGTTCTTCCTCTGTCCTGGTAGACAAATGCTAGCAAAGAGGGAAATTCTTCTAGCCAATAAAATCTCATGTAAGTGGCTGAGAGTGAGGAAAAAATAAGAATCAAGATATATGGTGTACGGGTACAAATTTTCTATGATGATATCCCCTCTGGAAATATATTCCCAAGATGGGTGCTTCTGTGAGATTTGTGGCCACCTACATTACCATGATTTGCACTTTATTGTTGAAAAGATCTCTGATCTGCAGTCTAAACCTAGTGAGTAAGAATTTCTGTTGAGAGGTCTGGCACTCATTTTTCGAGTTCGTGTGTGAGCCTCATCCACTCTGAAACTGCAGGACAAATGTGATCATAATGTGAACCTAATATGTACCAATAAACACAATAAAGAAAAAAAAAGAGAAAGAAACCGCTTTAGGAACTGCCAGCAATAGTTCAAATGAGACCTTTTCAGTTTAAGAAACCAGGATCCTGGAATCACGGACATAACAGAAGGAATCTTTTCAACATCACCAGGTTATTAACTCAGGGCTTTGTCACTGGGGAGTGCAGCTTCACCTTGCTCTTGTCCTGTGAGCTCACCATGCTAGCCCAAGCACCTTCCCGGCGGGAAGCACCAGAGGACACTCTGAGTGTCCTGTTTCATCTTTTCTTCTCTCTTCCCTTCCCTCCTTCTGTTCCCCTTTTCTTTTCTTTCCTTCACTTGTCTTTCTTGCTCTTCCATTTTATTCCTCCCCTCTACCACTGGGCTATGTTCTTTTAAATTTTTGTAGCTTGGAGATTTGAGGTAAGGTCTCTTAAAATTGCCTAGGGTGGCCTTTGAATTTACAAGCCTCCTGCCTCAGCCTCTTTTCCTGATCCTGTCGAATGAGAAGATTCCAGTAACTTGACCCACACTGTGAAGGTCTTCTAATCTTAACATTTAAGGAAGTATAATAAATCAGGTGTCTATATATCTTGGTGAATATTTTCTGTCATGGATTTCACACTTTTGGGTCCAACACAGTGAACTCCACCATCTCAACTGACCAGAAAAGTTCTTTATACATTAAATAAGGAGGGTTTTCTTTTGAAATGATTATAGTTGATTTATTGTTTTTGATCCTTTGGAGCCACCTTTGATATTCATGCTTCACTAAATATTCCTTTACCAGGAGAATTAATAGTCTTGATGGAAGATAACTTACTTTCCTCTTACCTCTTTACACCCTAGTCAGAATCCTGAAGAAATATCCTAATTAGAATGATGGTTCTTTTTTTAAAGTGTTTAGTTCTTAAGCAAACAAACTCTTCTCTCTGTAGTCATCATAGTAGCAGATAATTGCCATGTATATTATGGAGCCAGGGAACACTGCAGGTCTTGTTCCTCTAAGGTCTTTCTTCCTGATGAGAAAAATACCTAAGGACACTGAAAGTGTTTGAAGTGGTTGTTATTATAGACAAAAGTCAAGCACACCTTTTGTTAATCATCTAGAAGCTTTTATATTAGGCCTTTTTCTGAGGGCACATTATTGGAATCTCTTAAGAGCTAAATACTCATTAAGTATGAACTTTGATTTTGTTTCTAAGAGTTAGCACAAATATTAGCTAATCAGAGACTGCTTTAAGCATTTTCCCATGAGTTATTCAGAAGTAATGAGTGAAGCAGTTATTTTCATTCAAAGTAAAGCACGGAGTTGAAGAGACTTAGTAATTCAGAAGGAGTTGGTTATTTCAATGCTGAATGCTAGCCTGTAATAATTAGCAAATTCGAACATCTGAATGAATCAATTGTGTCTTTGTTTTCATCTTCCAGTAAGGACAATGAGGCCTCAATGAGTCTCTGTGTAAAAATGAGGTTAATTACTCCATTTTATTTTTTCCAGCTTTTACTCTTCAAATTTTCAGTAAAAATTTTGAGTTTTTCCATTTTTCATGTATAAACATCAGATAATGGGCAACTCATACGGGGAAAGGTACAAATTCAATTAAATAAGATGCTTGGTAACTCAGAATAAAATTTTAACTTGGCTATTTTTGGGACAACTTGCATTATATGTTTGACAGTAATGTTATAACTATTTTGATTGCATCACTTCATTAACTGTGCACTCCTTCATTGTACTAACCAACTCATATTTTATATTTTTCATATACAGACTAGCTTTATGAAGTTATTCCATAACCATTTCCTAAATTAAATAAGGTTTTATTTTTCTTGTTATGTAACTAAGTCAAGTGCAACATTTCCTAGTTTAGGTGCTGACAATAGGCACAGCCATTAAAGAATGAGAATTAGAGTGAAGTTCTCTGAATAATGGTCATGTCCAGAGTTACTGGTGATGAAAGAGGTCAATCTTTGAGTGATTTAATGCAGTAAGAAAAAAAAAACCTGGCTGGAGGATTAAGTGATTTTAAGAATCTACTGATGCCAGGTTGAGATCTGGAGTGCAGAGGGTATTAAATGATGTGCAGGTAGTGAGGGAGTTTTGCTTGAAAAAAAAAAATTTAAAGTGGAAAAATGTCACATAACATTTAGAGTTCTGACCTCCATGGATTTTAAGAGATCTGGCAACTCTTGACAGTGATAGTTTGGTGGTGATGACAGTCTATCTCTTGCTACAACCTAAGTTGCCCAGTTTAATATGTTAATCCAGTATTTGATCTCTACCACAGACATTAGAGAGGCTTAAATCTTAAAAAATTAGCTGGGACATGTTGAGTATCTTTGGCAGTTTGGAACATCTTCACAGAGGCTGAAAGTGAATTAAATTTGTACTTTCTTGATCTATTCATTTCTGGAAATTTCTAGAACTCCACCAGGAGTTCCAGGCCTCTCTTAAGATCCCGCTAGATCATTCTTTCCCAATAGTGAACTAGAGGGCACATAGCAAGTGGGTCTTCAGACAATGGAAGATCCAGTTAATACCGTGTGAAAAGACCTGGGGCCATCTTCTAATCATTCCTGGCTCTGAAGGTCCTGACCCTTAGAGTCAATTGCTATGAGAGATACTGATTAAGGTTTCTGGGCATGCTGACTGATACTTCTCTTTGCCATCCTGTGCACAACCAAGACTTTGCCTGATTTTATGTTGTATGTTGACATTATTCTACAAAAATTGCAAAGTTATTTTTACGTTTTTTATTTGTGGATTTAACATTTTAGCATCATTTGTGCATAATACTAAAGAACATGAATCAAGACTGGTGAGAGACTGGTAGTTAACCATTTCACAAGTTACTGAGACTTATATGCCACGTGTCTCCATACTATCTGTGGCATTGTTGTCACATTTTGTGTAATGTTTTATAATTTTGTGTGTGTATGTATGTATATATACATATACATATACATATATATATATAAAACAGTTATAATCACAAAATAAGGAAATGCCATGGATCTATTTTAATAATAACTAACCAATTTCAGTAGGTCCTCAGTTTACCTCCAGTACAGATTTAAAATATTTTTTCCAACCATAGAAATAATTTTCATTAATAAATCATGTGGCATGTTGGCAGAAACATTTCTCTAGGCTCGATCTGTCTTTAATTTTGGATGTTGCCAGTGTATTTATTTCACTCCATCACAGAGAAGCCTCTTTAAGAGCTGCGAGGTTAGTAATATTTTTATGCAGAGTCACAATAGCCTTATGTCATTCATCTTGCTAATGTGCATGAGCTGAGAAGTTGGCTTGTCTTAAGAATGTTAAGAAAAATTCTTCATGCCAAATTTCTTAACAGTGGCCCCTTCTCAGAGAATAAATCATTCTATGTTTTCTTTAAGATTCATTGCCAAAGTTTAAATATTTATAGCTTAAGAAGTAGGAATCCTAGTTTTGAAATCACGAAGCATGAGGTAAAAGTCTTAAGCTCCACAATTAATAATAAACTACATGTTTTCAAGATTCAAAAGGTGTGTGAAAGATCCATATTACCTGTTTGATAAAAAGTGAAAATGAATTTTAAACGTACAGCCTAGTTTTTCCATTGGCAAAATGAGGGTATTTTATCAATTTAATTTCACTGTGTAGAGACACTGGTCATAATGCTTTGAGAAAAATAAAAGACAGGCCAACAAAACCAGTGTGAACCAAATTTAAGCATCAGAACTGAAAGGATTCAATAGCCTGATGAATAACAAAAAAAATCCAAGAAGTCACTGATTAGAAGGGCATAAGTGGATGAAAATTCTACAGTCCCTGGAAAATAGTTTCTATCCAGGCTCCCATGTGAGGGGAGAAAGCAAGAGATGCAATGCAATAAAGGAACGTGATTGCAACACCAAAAGTAGGAAAAAGGGCTTGAAGCAATTAGTTTTCCTAACTTCAGCTTCCTTTCCTCCCTCTTTCTGGTTATTGTCAATTCCGATACAATTTGACAACAGGAATACAGGTGATTCAAACTGAAAACAACTGGAGAATAGTATGGGCAGGGGTCAGAGAAAAGTCACTGTTCTCTAAGATATTTTTCTAATGATTCAAAGAAGGAAGCCCAAAGCTTGTAACATTCTTGAATTTCTCTCTTAAGTCAAGTTTATTTCCACTCTAGGAGGTAATGAATTCGTGTACTTTATGACCACTAGCCAAGAATCTCTATTATTTATAACGAGACTCCCATAAGGTTGTAGAAAGGGAATCAGAGCAAATGGAGAATGGAAACTGTTGCGGGACCAGAAATCACTCCTTGAATCACCCAACTAGACCAGTCCCAAAGGTTTTGCTTATTCCCCAAATCCAGCCTTTCTTGACTAGATTCCAAAGGCCACTATCATGAGACATTGACAGGTTTTGGGAAGAGAGTGGCTTCTCTTTCACAACTCTGATTACCGTCTGGTACTCTGTCCTCTCCTCTTCTTTCCCTGTCAGTGTATTGTAGCTTTCTCTGGTAATTCCCTCAAGTACAGTTTAAACTTGTACTCTTCTTCCTTATAGGATCAGCCTTGGTCCTTTGCAAGAAGAGCATTAAAAATAATTTTGTTCCCTTTCATCAGCTCAACCCAGACCTGTCAACTCAGGTTGCCCCAGAGAGACTGTGAAAGCTAGATGTGCTGAGTTTTAGTACTGATGTCTGGTTCAAAGCCAAAGTGAGTTTTGGAGATTTAAGGAGAATGTCTTTATTTTTCAGGAAGAAATTACTGCTTGTTTAGGGATTTGACAGAGTCTGATAAGTACTGCATTAACCACT
>PVIC010028974.1:0-22844 GCA_004025085.1 Thryonomys swinderianus
GCTTTATTTCCTCAAAAGACTCAACAGCTTGGCTTCAAACTATTGGTTGGCTATATTCATATGTTGGTAAAACCACATTTATAATTGCTTTTCACTATTTTTTCTGTATGTGTGATAATTGACTATAGCCCCTACATGAATTTAGAAAACTAATAAAATTTCTTCATTCACTATTTTTTATTTTCGCAGTTTCTAATTTTCCATTACTTCTGTGTTGTCATTTGTTATTCTCAACTTCTTGTTCTGAGAGAGTTAAGGCAGGTTTTACCTTCCCTCATTTGACTCATGGGGAAAAACAGCCTCTGAGGCAAGTCAAAGCTCTCAGGCTAATAGAAAGAACTTCCAAATCAGAAAGCAACATAATTCTACCAATTATGTCTCCAACCAGGGTTTTTCATAGCACAAAAAGATTATTTGGCCCAATTTTTGTCTTCTAATTTCTTTTTAAAAATTATTTACGTTATTTCTTGGAACAGGAGGCCACAGTAAGCATGAACACTGCATTTTTAACCTCACCTCTCCATGAGCACATTCACAAGCTCCTCTTACATCATACAAGAAGTGCGTCCGGAGTCTTGAGCAAAACAAATGGGAAAAACATATTTCAAGCAAGTCAGTTTCAACTTACACTTATAAAATGTGAGATGCACATATTTAAGGCCTTTGAAGTGAAGTGGTTCTCAATTATAACTGCATTATTAGTAACAATAAGCTCTTTTAAAATAAATCTCAAGAGGAATCTTGTTCATGACGTCTTTTCAAGGAGAATCTGTTTCTCAGAAACTCTAGAGCACTGCACCTGGCTTCTTTCATGAGAACTTAATTTTTTAAGAGTTGTGACACACTCCCATTATGTTCCTATTGTTTGCAGTTGTCTACACAATAAGGCACAGACCCCAAAATCAATACATAAAGAGCTTCCTTTTAAGCCTATAGTCGATAGTTGCCAATGAACAATAAACATCAATTATTTACAATGGATGTGGTTTAGATTGTTTTACTTATGTCTGCTTTTAAAGAATTTATAATGGATTGATGTTGTCAAGGATGACCATTAAACAGAGCTTGCTCTTGCTGAGAGCACGAAGCAGCCAGAGCTGTTGATAGATGTTTAGTCATCCCTGGTTTCTCTCTCAAATTTAAAAATTCACTGTCTCTATTGAACTTTTAAAAAATCTAGTTTTAACATATAATTCTGCCATTTTATTAGGATCATTACATCTGCATAGACTTCTGTTGAACTCCCAATATGTTTATCACAGGTAACAACTTGGAAAGGATTACACATATGTATCCTCCTGGGGGATTCTGTCTCTACATTCTGCCAAATAATTAAACACATTAATTTTTCTTAGATACTCTTCTTTGAAGATCTATACAACATTGCTCTGTGATAAGCAGTAGGTTCTAGATACTTTAAAGAGGTTGATTAAGTATTTATACTTAGAATGTTCCTAATATTTGTTCACTTCATTGACTTACATTCTTCTAAGTAGAACTACTTTCTGACACAGAATATCGTTGAAGTACCTATATGTTAAGCAATTATTTAAATGCAATCAACCTCTCATAATATCTATATTTAGATTCAAAAGGACTTGAACATAATTTGATAATCTGATAGAGTTATGATTTTATTTACAAATTTTAATATCCATCAATTTTTAGCTCTTGTCTGAATGGAAAATTTTGAGCAAAGATATTTACTAGAAATTTACTCAACAAGTAAATGCCTCAGTGTCAAGTTTTTTCTTTCCTGAAAGCTCTATGTAATTAAGGTTAACTTCAGGAATACAGAGAGCTTCCTTGAATTTTATTCCAAACCAGATGTCTAGAGAAGCAGATTAGTTTAAAAAATGAAGCCTCTGAATTTATTCTCGGTGGAATTCAACCATTTCAGTGTCTATGAAAGAATAAAAAGCCTAATCAAGATAAAGAATTACTCCATTTATCTAGAAGAAGTCCTTCTTTCAAATAGTTTCACTATAAACTTTGCTTACTTCATTGCCCTTTCTATATAATACAATTAATCTCTAAACATTCCTAAAAACGAAACTTAATATCCTGATAAGATCACATGGAAGCAATATTTCCAAATGTCTGTGTTGTACAGCATTAAGTTTGAAGGTTAAATCATTGCTCAATTTCTCCAAGATTAGAGATCTAAAATGTTTGCTTTCTGAAAATAGAGAAGAAAGTGCTTGACTGTTTACCTTGGGGAATAGTAGGCCTTTAACGGGAGAGAACATGTATTAAAAGTCTCAGAGTGTGTTATCTGAACCTTTCCTTTGTGGTCAGATGCTTTTGGCCATGAAGTGAAATAGTTCTATAAGATTCAATATCACATCACTCTACCAGAATCAAACACAGTCAGATTCTCATAGCAACCTTTTTTAGAATTAAAAGACTTGTATAATATTCTTTAAATCAGTGTAAATGTTGTAAACTTCTGTAAGTTGAATGAGAATTATAAACAATTATTTTCAAAACACAATTTTTAAAGAATATATTATATTTTGGAAAGAATATTAAAACTACTTAATTAAAACATACAATGTGATAGTGTTCCCTATGACAAACTAATTATTTAAATTCTAAACAGCTAGTTATGGTGTGTTATTTTCCAAAATTAATTCATTAACTTGAAGTACTGCAGGAAGAAGAGCCATAAGAGAACAAACTTGATATTTGGAACAAAAGATGGTAGCTAGTATAAAGATGAAAACTGCTTCTATGAAATTTTTGTAATCTGTATATTAGTAATCTCATTTATTGATATGTTAAATAATGAAAAATTTTACTATAGAAAACAATCATGATTTGTTAACTCTTTATTCATACCACAATAATAATTTCTTTTAACTATGAAAACTGAAAAGCATTTAACTGTTTTTTTACATTTTACTTATTTCATGCTAAAGAAATAAACAGTGAACTGTCATTGTCTTTTCCAATGTTTTGATGTCTATCTTAGAGTGGAAAAATATTGTAGTAAAAAGAGAAATTGTGGGCTGGAGATTTAGCTCAAGTGGTACCGCACCAAATTTGGATGAACAAGGGCCCAAGTTCAATCCCGAGTACCGCAAAAAAAAAAAAAAAAAGAGGAAGAGAGAGAGAGAGAAATTAAGTGAAGTGATTTCTGCCAATAATGAGAATGTCAAAATCTTACCCAAAATGTTCTCTTTTTTTGAATCTTTATTGGTACATTATATATACATGTGATGATTATGCTCAAGATTGAGAACTTGTACCAGTATATGACATGACTTAATTCTCATTTTTCCCCTTCCCCTACCCACCCTAAAACCTTCCACTCCTATGTGTGCACAAGTTTTGTTTCCTTTTTATCTCGTGAAATATTTTTTATTTCCCCTCCCTCGTTACTTACCCTTAAACTCCATTTCCCTTTAAATATTTACTATTTCACAGTATCTGTCATGCATTCTAGAACTCATCTACATCTTCAGTTTCTCATACAGAGGAAAAGATATGATATTTACACATCTGTGACCTATTTATTTCACTTATAAATATGTCCTTAAGGTATATCTATTTAAGTATAAATGACTCAAAATTATCATTTTTATGGCAGAGTAACATTCCATTTTATTTTTTAAAAACTGCATCTCCTTTATCTAGTCTAGAGTTGATGGGCATTTGGGTTATTTTCAAGGTTTAGCTATCACGAACTGAGCTGCTATAGATATGGATGCACATATGTCGCTGTGATTTGAAGTACAATATATTTTAAACTCCCAGAAGCTTTGGGGAAGTGAAAAATAAGACCCTCCATAGAAGGTCCTCTAGAAGGAGATGGTAAAACATCAATTCTGTAAATAAATGAAAAGATCAATGGTAAATGTTCGCAATGTTGGTGACAAAATCTCTTAGTGTTCCTTCTCCAGCCCTCTCTTGATTTGGCCTTGATTTTTAATGATATTTCTCAGGATATAAACTTTTCCATTGATAGCAGTGATCATTTAGATGAAAACATCCCCACAGGGCCACATGCAGATGGAACTTAACTGAACCATGGAAACATAATACTCATCAATGGAATCAGCCAGTAGCTAAATGTGCGGTTTGAAGGTGGCGCCTAACTGGAACTGTGTATTGATGCAGGACTCTGAAGGGATATTGTTCCTTCACTCTCTGCTTCCTGGCTATCATGACTGGCACATTTTCTCTTTCATGCCCATCTCTTCACACCTCTCTGCTTTGGAGCCATCCTACCACAGAGTGAAACTGTGAGCCTAGAAACGTCAAAGATATTGCATAAAACCATAAGTAAAAGTGCTCTAATAAAATATTCTACTGTAGAAACTTGTTTACATATTCTAGTGTTTCAGTGTTGCCTCGTTTGTCCATTTTACTTTTTTCCTTCAAAAAACGAGGAGTTTCCTGCTGAGTTTAGTCTCCTATAGTGTTTCGATTGCCACTTTATATGGAATGTCTCTGAAAGAAGAGCAAAAGCGCAGCCCCTGTAGATACCTGAGTCATGACTAATCGGCATGCTGGAACTGCACTTGAACTTAGCAGGAACACAGAAGCCTTTTAAAGCTAAGTCTATATAACAGTGTGTTAACTTCTCTATAGCTCTTTGGAAATGAGCTGTCGTCCAGTGGCTATTAAGTTTCATTATTTCTGATTAATTAGTTCTTTTGGTAAGTGAATTAAAATGATCATTAAAATGAGTCTTTGGTAATTCCTGTAGATTTTCCCGTGTTTTCTGTTCTCTTTTATATGAGCTACTTGAAGCTTCCTTGTTTTGATTCACTGTAGAGTAACCATCTTTTGTTCAATTTTGTTTTCCTTTCTGTAATTCGTGCATGAGCAAAAATCAAAATGACAATTGAGTACATTCAATGTGAAGGAGTGTTGGATGCTTTTGTGGCAGATATTTTATCAAAGGGAAAGGTTTCTCCAGCAGTGCTAGGACCTGTCATCTTGGGTTGTGACACTCCTTGTCTTAGCAAAGCTGAGTTTTCAGCAAAAGCTATACTGTCAGATGTGCTTTGATTCTTCTTTAAACTTCAAGTTTTAAACTTTGGTAAAATATTTCCATAACTAAATAGCAAGGCTCCACATCTAATAGATATATAAAATATAGGACAAATTGAGTTTATACTATTCATTTTCAGTCTCATAAATTCAATATCCTTAAGCATGAATCCCAGTTGGTAAAATACATAAGAGACATATCTAGAATTAGAGATTTAATATGATATTGTTTGCCTAACCATTGCATGTATTTAAGGAATAATAACCAAATTAAAAGAAAGATGCTGAAAAAATCATAATGTTTTATATAATGCATATATAATGTATGTATATATAATCCCTTGCTTATTTTTTTAAAAAAACTTCAAAATTAAGTGCAAGAACACACACCTTATTGTCAGATACTCAGAAGGCTGAGGCTAGAGGATCACTTGAGTCATGTAAATTGAGGCCAATCTAGGCAGCACAGCTAGACACCAACTCTTAAGAACACACAAATGAAAAAAAGAAAGCTTCAGATAATTTTAAATAAGGTAAACATGTTGATTTTGATATAGGTATATCAAAATATTTAAAATCTTTAAAACATTTATTTAATATACATATTAAATACATGCACAAGATAAAGTTTACTTACTGGATACATTTTTAAATTATCAACTTGTGGGTAAAATGTCTCTTCATTGTTCACTGCTGCTACTACGTGGTGCAGAATGACCCTCACCCACATCCGTGACCTCTGAAGTCTCAATGAGGCTCACTGGCTTCCTCCCCCTTTTACATTGATTTTACTAGAGTTTCTGGAACTGCTGTACTTAGAATCCAATAAATAGGACAGCTTCTCTTAGCATTGGCTGGCCATGAACATGCTACTCCCACCCTCCGCCCATCGCCCTTGTTTCGCTTCTGTTTGGAGTTCATCTCTTCCCAAAGACTTATGCAGGAAGACAGCGTAATACAGTGTAGGTCAGAACTTGCCAGCAGCTTTAGGTCTAGATTGAAATACATACGAGTGCCAGAGCAATCCCAGTACGGTAGAGATTTCTAGATCACTTTTGGTCACTGTTCTTAGTACCTAAACACAGAAGAGCAGCACTTCAGGTAGATTACAGAGACTGTATGACAAAGACTAAGACAATATTCTTCAGAAGTTTGAAATACAATAATTTTCATTTGTATTTCTGGATCTGTGAGTTACTAAAATATGTTTTAGACAAGGTAGTTTTCCTTCTTTTTTTTTTTTTTTTTTTTCCTCTTCGCCATTCAATTTCATTTTAGCCATGAATGTGCAAAGTTTTCTGTTTGGTAAAATCATGCACATACCAATTCTTTTTTTTCCTTGGTGCTGTTTTTAAGTCTAGAACCATGCAGGCAACTGTTTCTCCTTCCTCTCTGCTTTCAGGACATTGAAAATGTTTCATGTATGAACTCCACCTGTTGTGATTAAGTATTTAAGCATGGATTTCTACTACTAAGCGCTGCGCTTCCCTAGAGTAGAGGCTGCAGCTTCTTCATTGTGATTTCCAGCATCTAGCTCAAGCCTGGGCATGTAAATGTTCTCTAAAGAATTAAACAATAAACGATACTTTTGAATCTGCCTAAAATTTTTCCTTATAAGATTCACACTTTGCAATAAAGCTATTTAACAGAAAAAAAAAAAGATTCACATTTTGGTCCCAAGATATCTTTTTATCTCAGTCAGTAGCAGTAGTAATTACAGATTTCTGTCCTAATATCAAATTCATACTTACATATTTTTAATTATATACATTAACTATGTGTATATATTTATGTATGTGTATATATGTGTGTGTATATATATATATGTATATGTTTGTTTTTTATTGTTTCACACATGATTAGTGTTCAATGGAAGAGAAAGCATTTAACAAAATATAGGAAACATTCTAGAGTATAGTTATTTTTGTATATATACATATATATCTATATGAATTATAATGAAAAAAGTAAAGTAAGAAACTGGAAAAATGGAAGTAGTCTTTTTTTAATGAGAAATCTTTCCTATAAAAGAAACCTTGAATCAGGAACAGTTTTCATAGAAAAATAAATTACTCTAACATGTTTATATGTAAAGCGTTTTATCTTAAAATTTAATATTTGGATGAAGAAATGCATACTCATACCATCATTTTTTGGATGTGAATGCCATATTATAATGTAACAACTCTATTCTTGCATGGCTTTATTTTTCCTACTAATAGAGCTGTGTCACTTAATTAAATAAGAAATTCCTCTAAAATGTTATTGTGTATTCAGTTAAAATACAGTGCAGAGTGGGAAATGCATGCAAGCCCTATGTATAAATTCTTTAATTTCACCCCTTGAACGTGCTTGTGTAAGAACTGTTATATAAGTTCCTGTCTGGCTTACTTTTCTTTCAGAGCTCAGACAAAATACCCAGTAACCTAAATTAAAGGAGAAAGAGTTTATTGAGCTCAGTTATAGACGGTGCAGCTCACAATCAGCTGATTCAAGGCAGGGTGGCACATGGTGGAGGGCAACAGTTAATGGCAGTGGAAAACCGCCAAACAACAAGGAAGTTAACAGCCTCTTTCTCCCCCTTTTATCTTATCTGGACTATCAGGACTAGGCCTGTGCCAGACCAATCATGAGCTGACTTAGTACTCACAAACCCTAATGCCACCACCACTGCCACACCCTCTAGATTCCGCCATCTCTGTAAAAGCCTATGACTTCAGGAGCTTTTGGGGGATATCTAAGCACAAACCATAACAGAGAAATGCGATGAAAACCAGAAATATTTCTTGGGTCTCTCCTTGACATAACATCTGAAATAATTCCATTGAAATTAATTATAATCACTTTTGAAGTTCACATAAATGAAACAATTACCTGTGCACATTTTTCTTCTACGTTTTTACATGCAGCAGTCACCTGTACCATCCATCTCTCCTGTTGTACAAAGTGATAACATCCATTTTAGTTACTAAATAATACTGCATGTGAAAAACACAGCAATTTACCGACCTTTTCTACTATTTGGATTTGGATTATCTCTGTTGAACTATAAAAATAATGCTAATTTCACAATTTGATATCAATCACTTGAGGTAAATTTTTAAGCATAACTTTATAATACTATGAATAGAACTGTTATAGCATAGGCTATGCATCCAAAAAAACACATATGTGTAGCCAACCCTGGTCTCGTGTCCCTGTTTAGGCCCTAACTGGCGCAAACCTACCCAGGTTTTCAACTCCATTTCCTCCTGCTCCAGGTGCCACTTGTGGGGAGCCCATCACTCCTCCGAGAATTTCCTACCCAGACTCCACTCGTGGGGGACCTAGACCCACCACTTCGTTCTCCCTGAGCCCAGAGCGAGTGAGGATGAATGGGAGAGACAGAGTCAGCTTAACAGCTGGGCAGCCTCCAAGAGGCAGAGAAGACTTCTGTACCTGACTCGTCTTATCTGTACTCATCCAAACCCAGCTACGAAACATCCAAGTGGCACAGGAGTCACCTGCTTGCCAATGCTCGTTAGTACTTATTCAGGTAAACAACTAAGCTCAGATGTTTTACCTTTTCACTAGAACCTGCGCTATGCGACCACCCCTGACTGCGGCCTGCTGCTTTACGCTCACTCAAGAGGTCAACTAGGACTCATTTCTCCTCTGTTCTCCCACAGTTATGAATTTATAAGCCTACAAGCAATGTATGGGAATTCTAGTAGCTCCATCCTCTATATTTTCAGTATTTTCTTCTTGTTTAGATCATTTGAACTAAAAAAAGTAATTACAGTTAGCACATATACTAAAATTTATTGTAATTATTAACATAATGTTGAGTATTTTTAGATGGTTAGCCAACAAGCATAAAGTCATAAAGTGACACTTTTGTATCATTTTCCTATTGCAAGTTCTGCATTTTCTTATATTAATATACAGGAATCATCTTGGACAAAAAAATACTATAAATCTCTTCATCTGTGGGTGACTGGCTTCAGAATCAAATTCCATGGATGCTAAACTCCATTCTATAAAGTGAGTAACATTTTCATATAACTCGTGCACTTTAAATCATCTCTAGAGTAGTTATAATGAGTGCAATGCAAATCTATGTAAATAGTTGCAATGCTATATTGTCAAGGGAATAATACCAAAGGGGAGATCTGAAATCATATATATGTGTGTGTATATATGTGTGTGTGTGCGTATTTGCATATATATGCATATATATGCAAATTTTCTCATTATTTTTTTCCTGGGTTATTTAAAATACAGATGTAGAGCCTTTGAATCAGCAGACTGTTTGTGTACTCTTGTCCTTTTGCTTGAATTTTTATGTCTTAATTGTGCCAAATTTATGAACTTGGGTAAAATTCGCAATAAAAAATATTCATTCATCTTTCCCTTCATTATTATGCTTTCTTCTATTTTTTAGGAAATATTACATTCCTTATGAACTTAGAAAATGTTCTAAATTTTATGTAAAAACATCTCTTTTTTTCGTTTAGACCAATGATTCAGTTGGTAATTTTTAAATACAGAGTGCAAGGTATAAATTGCTACTTATTTTTATTCTAGGAACTCTCTTGTTCTTGCATAAGTATCATGGGGATTTGTGTAATAAATAAGGTACCTCATAAGTGGTCTATCGCTGCACTTATTTTTTTTCTATTTCATATGCCTCTTTCTCTGTATTTATTTCAGCCATACTCTTTTAACTATTATATCCTGAAAGTAAATCTATAAATGCCAGTATGTGTTCTCAAATGCTGGTCCTCCCAAAAGTACCTTACTTATTGTTGGTACTCTGTATTTCTGTATAAATTTCACAGTCATTTTGTATATTTTCTCAATCCAATTATATCACTCACTCTAGGACTTTATTTAACATTATATTGAAAGGCTGGAGATTTAGCTCACTAGTTCAGGTGCCTGCCTTGAAAGTGAAATTGAATTGAACCCAAAGGTCAATTTTAAGAGTATTGTCATTTTTTAACTGAATTCTTTATTGGTACATTTTATATACAGCTCACAATCACACTCAACATTGGAGAATTTCATTTTTATAATATTGTTTCATGAAATTATTATATATTCAATATAATTAGACTTTATACTTTTCAGAAATGTACTCTAATATTATGAGAAGATGTTGGGCCATTTGTATAGAATAATTTAAATGTATCTGGTTATTTTAATGGCATTACAAATGTATTCCTCTATTTCAATTTTTAGACTTTATGCTTGATATGAAGACATGGAATTTATTTTTATACTGATATTGTAACCAATAATCTTGCTCAATTTATTTCATGGCACTTTCAGTTGCATGTTTATTCTTATGGATTTCCTTTGTAAGAAATAATGCTTCATATAAAGATAGATTTATTTCTTCTTATTTCTTTCTTTGTATTTATGTATTTCTTTTCAGAATTAGTGCTAAACCAGTCAAATTAGATGAAGGAAAATTTCAGCTGTTCTTGGCTCTCAAAAATTATTTTTATTATGGATCGCATCTTGTTTCTAAAACCATGAATATGTGTTAAAATTTATCAAATATTTTACGCATCAAAAATCTCATTTAGCTGCTAAATAGAAAGACATGATTAATTTTAAGGATTTAAATGGTTGCATTCTGAAATAAGTTGTGATTGACATTTAAAGTACGACCTCTTAAAGTTCTTGGTATCTTGGTAAATAAATGACACTGTTACACTGCTTTCTGGTGACCAACAGTCTCAGGAGAAAAATTCCTATAAATTGTTCAAGTCACCTCAGTGTAATTTATTCTGAAGTAGTGACTACTCTCCAGCGTTTTTAAGCATATGCTTATTTTTCTTACCTTCATTTTATTTTTCTTTTGTAAAAATGCCTATCATTTGTGATCTGATTGCATCTATGCTGTTAAAGCTGGAAGCAAAATCTTCAATAATTTATTTTTATTACTAAGCTTTATAAATTTTGGGACATCAGGGAGCTAAAATGTCCCCAATCTAATTTGTGACCAGCATAGTGGCAATGTTAGATATATTCTGTTCTTATTCATCCTAGAAATTTAGCCTTCTAAAGGGACCAATTATCTAGACATCTTTAAGAAGCATTTGACACATGCTTTAAAAATCTTTATACTTGGGTACAATAAAGGGAAGGATCAACTTCTAAGGGTATGAGGAACTCTGTTCAAAATCTCATATAACTCTCCTTATTTTGGAAATATTTATTATAAGCAAATACTTATTTGGGAGATAATTGCGTGCTGATTTTTCTCTTGTCTACAGTAGGTACTGCAATAAAGGCATCAAGAGCCACTGGTTTTGGAAATGACCACATCCGTGTCAACATGTTTTGGGATCTCATTTTATACCTTGCTGTGCCAGCTGCAATAGAAGACAAAATGCAAAGACCTTTTTTAATCATGTGTAAACAGACTTCCCTGTACAAAAAATAAAAGTGATAGAAATCGTATTGATTTTTAGTACCTCTAATGACGTGCCTATTAATAATGAATGTGGAAGGAGCTTCATAAATATGCAAAGAAGCAATGCATCAGCCTAAACATCTCTAGTAATTTGTAGACTTACACTCTTAGGAAACCACTAATGGAATACAGTGCGTTTTCATTTCTATGAATAGTCAAATGTCAATAGTCAAATACATAATGTAACAGTAAAACTGATAATAACAGACTCAGGCAGGATCATATAAATTTGTTGTAGTAGATGGGACAAACCTATCTTTTTTTTTTTTTTTTAGACAGGGTCTCACTTTGTAGTTCAGGCTGGCCCTGAGCTCACTATGTAGCCTAGGCAAGCCTGGAACTCAGCAATCCTCCTGTCTCTGCTTCCCGAATGCTGGGATTACAGGCCTGAGCCACCACGCCTGGCACTGTGGTATGTGGTACTGATGCTGGTGGGCATGAGTCACCACACCCAGCATTGTTGTATGTGGTTACTGGGGATTGAACTCAGGACCTTGCACTTGCGAGGCAGGTGCTGGAACCACTGAGCTAAATCTCCAGCCCCAGGACAAACCTATCTTTAAAGCAGACTGCAATGAAATTCTCATCTGCCTTTATACCATTCTAGTTATTCAGTTATCCTTTGCTGCAGAGATTAAGAAGTATAAGAGAGATTGTTGTTGAACTTTGGGGGGTGCTTATTGGATGTCAAGAAATGTAAGAGAAATATGGCCGATGAAATCTTAACAAATCAAAGATAAAAGTTCCTGAAACATCTATTCAACTTATTTTACATTTACAATATTAGCATATTCTGTCAGAATGTCTATCATTACAATGTACTATCCAAAATTATTATTGTGTCAAGCATGGTGGCTCATGCTTGTAATCCCAGCACTCGGGAGGCAGAGCCAAGATTGCTGAGTTCGAGGCTTGCCTGGGCTACATAGTGACCTCAGGGCCAGCCTGAACTACAAAGCAAGACCGTGTCTCAAAAACAAAACAAAACAAAAATAAAATTATTATCGCAAGCATCTTAGAGATGGTAAGATGTAACTAAAATATAACAGGCAGTCTGTATTATGTATAAGATACCCTATTTATATGTAAAGCCAAAATAGAAAGTATATGTGAGCAGAAACTGCACTACCTACTGTCTAATCAGGAGAAAGCTGGGATTCATTAAAGATGATAGCAAGAGTGACTAAACTAGTATCAAGCAAACTAAGCATCAGTGCAAAGTATGTGTTATTCACTGGAAAGATGAGTATTTTACCATAAAACCTAATCTACCCCTGATGGTAGAATTGATGTTTCTGTCAAACATAAAATAACTAGGCCTTAACAGATGTATAGGAGTAAATAAAAGATAGACACATTAAGAATTATATTGCATGACTCAACCTCATCATTCTTTATGGCAGAGTAATACTCCATCTTATTTTTTTTTTAAACCCACATCTTCTTTATCCAGTCTAGAGTTGGTGGGCATTTGGGTTGTTTTCAAAATTTAGCTATCACGAATTGGGCTGCTATAAACATGGGTGCACATATGTCACTGTGATAGGAATCTTGTAATTCTTTTTTGTGCAGGGGAATAGCAGAGTCGAATGGAACCTCTAATCCTAGTTTTTGGCACTGATCTCCATAATGGTTGTACCAGTCTACATTCCTACCAACAGTGGAGAGAGTTCCTTTTTCTCCACAACTTTGTCGGCATTTGTTGCTGGCTAATTTCAAAATAGCAGCTATTAGCTGAGTGGTAGCTCACACCTATAATCCCAGCACTCAGGAGGCAGAGGCAGGAGGATTGTTGATTTCAGGGCTTTCCTGGACTAGGTAGTGAGTTCATGGGCACTACAAAACCTGTCTCAAAAGAAAAAAAAATAGCATTTATTTTTTTGTGACGTGAGATGAAATCTCAGTGTTGTTTTCATCTGCATCTCTTGAGTGGCCAGTGATGTTGAGCATTTCTTCATATACTTCTGAGCAGCTTTTACATTTTCCTCTGAAAAGTGTCTGTTCATTTCTGATGCCCACTTTTGAATTGGGTTTTTAAATTTGGGGATGCCTGATTTTTTAAAGCTCTTTATATATTCTAAATAGTAGCCCTTTGTCTAAGGAACAACTGGTAAAGGTTTTTTCCCATATCGTTGGTTGTCTGTTCACTCTGCTGGTGATTTCTTTTATGGACTTACTTTCAGGACATACTCATAAGTGAAACAAATAGGTCACAATGTGTAAATATCATCTCTTTTCTCTGGTATGAGAAATTGAAGTAATAAATGTGTTCTAGAGTGCATGATTGATATTATGAAATAGTAAATATTCAAAAGGAAATGGGGTTTAGGGATAAATAATGAAGGGAAAGAAAAAATTGATGGTTAAAAGAAAAAGCTTGTGTATATGGGTTAGGGTTGTAGGGTGGATAGGGGAAAGGGAAAATAAAAACTAAATTGTGTCATATACTGGTACAAATTTTCAATGTGAAGTGTAATTATGATGTGTATATATATAATGTACCAATAAATTAAATTAAATTTTTAAAAAATTATATTGCAGATTTCAACTGTCCTTTTTCAGTAATGATAAATAAGTAACAAGTAATTAAGGATAGTGAAGATGAGCAAAATTTTAAACCAAATTAATATATATGTACTATATATGTATTATATATGTACTATATATATATATATATATATGTACTCCAATAAAATACACACACATATACATACATACAGCTGGTCCATAAAACAAACATCTACACTGAAAACAGATCATATGGTAATTTCTATGATGAAATCAACAGAAATAAATTATAGGAAATAATTTAATATATGTAGAAAATACATTATTTCAAAATTAAGGATTGTACTTACGAGTTATCAAAGAAGAAATAAATATTATTAACAGATATATGAACTAAATGAATAAATGCTTTTTTAAGATAGGGTCTCACTTTGTAGTTCAGGCTGGACTCAAACACACAGCAATCTTCCAGCCTTTTCCTCCTGAAAAATGAAAATTTTAAAATAAAATTTTAAAAACCTGTAATCTTGGCTTGGTGGTTTCTGTGTGTAATCCTAGCACTCTAGTTAATCACAAATTTAATCTAATCTAGGCAACTTGATGACTTAGAAGACTTTGTCTCAAAATAAACATATTTAGAAAGCACTGGAGACATAGATCAGTACATATATAATTTTCATATTTGATATCCACACTGGAAAATAATCTTAAAATGATCATAAAGATCAAAGCAGGTATTTTCTACACTAAAAAAATTATTAACATTTTGACAGCTTACATGAAAAAAGGCCTAGACATTAATTTTATTTGTCATAATTTTGAACATTGTGCCTCATTATTGCTTATTCTACTGAAGGAAATATTATAGATGCTAGAGATCATCTTCTGGTGAAATTCTTAAACATATATTTTTCAACCTCCTGAAAATCCCTATAAAATATTTTGTTGCTTAAACCTATAAGTATACTGTATCTATAGATTATAATCTTACCTGAATTCTTATTAGTTTTCACAGCACTTTTATGAAATAGGGAGAAATGATTATAAAAATGTTATTTAGATGCAATATCAAGTAATAGTCACATGTGGTGAGCAATTAAATTTTCATCAAACATTGCAAGAATTTGAAATGATATTCAAGAAATTTTATATTTTTGTTTCTTCTATCTATTATTTTTTTCTGTTTCTAGCGAAAATCTGTGTTATACATAATAAACTGGAATGTACCTACACAGGTACATATGTATTAAGCAGGATTATTGATACAATTTGAAAAGTAAAAAAATGTGTTTATGGTAAACAATGACAATTGTAAAGCTGTCATTGTAAGACTATTTGAAATGATTATAGTTGACAAAACATAAACTGTGGCAGATAAACAAGCAACGTTTCAGTAACTCATGAAAGATTGTCTCTACTCAAAGCTTTTTAGCAAAAAATAAATTGACTTTAAAAGAATGCCTTTTTTGAGAGAAGAAGTGTAGAGTTAAAATAACAGTCCATGAATCTTCCCTGGAAAAATGATCAAGTAAAACACGATAAATGCTAAAGCCTTTGTTCTCAATTAAAAGTGTCTTACTCAAGCATTATGTAGGCTCTGAAAACGTCTTCAGTGATTCTTCTGAAATTTTACTTGTTTTCATAGAAGAGAGCTTTATATTTTCTTTAGTAGTATCTATTTGTATTACACTAATAAAATAATTTTAAAATTCCTAATAAAGTATAACACACCTTTATTAAACATAAAAACAAGGATGAATAGAAAAAGTCAAAACTCTGAATTGAGCTGTTTTCAGAAATATTCTTAAAGATTTACAGATAGTTAAAACTCCTATTCAAGCTTTCAAAGCCAGTTAGTACTTTTGAAATGAATTTAAAGGAAATCTACCCAAACAAGCAAACAAAAGAAAGTCAAATCAGAGTACAATGACTTGGACAGAATTTTTGTAAAAATGAGAGATGCATATGAAATCATTCAAATATGTATACATACAAATAAAGCTTGTAAAGAAAAAATAATAATAATAGTAACAATTACAAATGTCAGGAGTGTGTTGTTATTTTTATTGTAGCTGTTGTCACTGTTTTAGTGACTTCCATGGATTAATTCTGCAAAGTTCACTTTTTGTCATTTGTAGCTAATGAAGTTTTACCTTAGTTAGCATTGGTGTCAATTGATAAATAGACAAAGAATTTAAAAATCCTAAGTCTGTCAGCATTTGCCAAGGGATTCCCTAAAGGAATTTCAGAATTCTTTGCAGTGTTCTAGGAGCTAAAAACCCTTACTCTTCAATTCCTACTTTCATGAAATCTCAGTGTTAGACAGGAGAGCTTTGTTGAGCTTGCTTAAGATCTTTCCTGGGCAGGAACATAGCTCGGTTTATGTATGCTGCCTTCTACATTCATTCCTGGGACTATACCCAGGCTTCTGGACTCTCCCGTGAATCTCTCATTCTATAGCACTTTCTTTTAAATGTGTCACATTATTGCTTGTCTCAACTATTAATGTTGATTCTTTTTTTGTTTGTCTTTACTTTTTCAAGTTAATTTTTTTAGTACATGTTTGCTGTACACTAAGGTTACATTCATCTTAAGGACTGGGTAGATATACCTAACATTCTTGGTGCTTCAGTACCAAACTGACACTGCTGATAGTTTTTCATCAACAACCTGTAGAAAGGCTGGCTTAAATAAGCAACATAAGATTGAGATCAAGTAAAAGTAAATTCTTTCTGTACACAGGGTTTGACATGAACTGAGTGACCAGTGAAATATTAATAAATATCAAGGGATGATGATTATAGGAGGAGTTTGAAATATATCTTTCTTTAGTGGCTACTAGTTTATGGACCTTCATTGCTTTTCGAAATTAATTTTTTAATAGACACTCCCAACAACAAGCACTTTGTATTCCAATTCTCTACATGGCAGAAGAAATTTTCTTCTGCACATCTTACTCTGTGATTTTGGAAGTGAGTTACTTTGTTATAGAAAGTAGGACATGCATACTCACATAAAAATAATTTTAAATCTGTCCTTGAAGAAGAATAATATTGAAAAAAGAATTACTGATTTACAAACAAGGTTTGAGAAATATATATATACATATATATGTATATTAGTACATGTTTGTACTAATACAAATTAGTGTAATTTAAACTTATAATTTAAAAATTATGTATATCATTTAAAATCATATATAAATTTATGTAACTTTATAAATTTATATATATGATTTGAGGAATATATATACATATATATATGTATATATATTTCTCAATCCACCTGATTAATTGACTAGAAGTATTTTTGACTTTCATGATGAAAGTTACATCTAACTCTATTGATACTTGGTTATAGTGAATGCTTGAGTACACAGTCTATTCCATTTCCAGTACTGAAGTAACTTTTTCCTGATGTTAGAAATACTATGTTCTGTGGCCCTTTAGTGTTTGACTATAACTAGGAATTGTCTGTAGTAAATTAAAGTCACCCTCCCATTCATAGGTTGTTCTGCATGTAAGAGGAAGGTACAAAGCCCACCCATGCAGTCCCAAAGTGTGACATATCAAAGGCGCCATCTTGAATTTGCAGACTCAAGCGAGTTTTATTGAAAACTTTACTGTTATTGCTATAAACCCATGTACTTCCTCTCCCTTTGTTTTTCTTTCAGCCATAGCCTTCAAGAGCTTCGTTCTAACAAGCTTGATAAATAATGATCTCTGGCTCAGAGTCTGCTTCCTATTAACTCAAGTGACACCAAGGCCTTTTCCTATGTATATTCTAAGGAGCAGACAGACAGGTGGACCTACATACTTGATGTTCAATGCTTGTCAGAGCAAGAGGACAGAGATCCTGAAAAAGGAAAGGAAGACATCAGTTCTCAACAGAAATCTGGAAATAGGTGATGGATAAAAAAGAAGAACACTTGAGTGGAAAAACACTGGACCATAGAGTAGTGTTAAAGCTTAACGAAATCGCTGGAGATGTTTTTAAAAATCTAAGTCGTTCCTTAGAGACCCTGATTCTTATTTAGTAGCTTGTTTTAGTTCCTCCTTTGCAATATGTATTTCACAATGGGTTTAATTTTCACAAGAAATATATGAGGTAAATGCTCAAATACTATTTGTTGAGGAGGAATGGAGTCAGACAGATGCACCCAATCTGTTTATTGCAGAGGAAGTCTGAATCAGTGCAAGCAGGTTCTAGACCTTTATTTCCTAAGAGCTGTCCTTTAGTAACATGGGCCAATTTATTGACCTGGAATCCTTTATAGGAAAATAAGAATGAGTGATTTTAACCAAACCCTGAGATCCTTACAGAAGTTATGCACTGTAAATCTTTCTCCTGGCCTTTCCATAAAGAAATATAAAACCATTACAAGAATGACTTAAAAAAAGAATTTTATAAGTTTTCAAGAATTTTAAACACTATCTTTGAATTGATTTGATTGCCATTAATTAAATGCCATTCACACTTCATATAAATTGCCATTTTATTTTGAATGCATAGTTTAAGTACAGAATCTCAGTACCTGGTGTTATTCTCATTGTAGACTCTTGAATGATCACATGAGCAATATTGATTAGGCACAATTACATGGAAGCCACAGAAAATTCTCTACCAGAATAACAGTAAAAAAGGAGAAAGAACTCACTGTATCCCTGAAAGTGCTGCAGTGATTAATGTTACTATTAAAGATTTTAAAGAAGCTACCTCAGGAAAAAAATATAGAGGTGATTAGAAGGGGAAAATAATTTTGAGAATAAGTTTAAATTTTGAACGTACTGGGTAATTATTTAGAAGGAAGTGATTTAACCTGTAAGAATTTCTGTTTACATCAAAAGTCACTGGTAGGCCAGCTTTGTACTATAGAGTGAATTCCTATAATTTTATGTTGTCTTTGTATCTATTTTAATATTCATTGGACTTTCTCATAGAAAAAGCAAGTCTCAGCCACTAATTAACTCTAAAACTGTCCAAGCTCTGGGAAAACAGAAAAGACATGTTTCTTTTTATTCTTATGGGAAGATAAGGAAATTAACACTTACTCTTAGTTGAGAGATCAGAAAAGATGACAAATGTGTTATGTTGTTAAGAATGAGAACATGCTATTAAGAATAACACACGTACATTTATTTATATTTTCCTCAGAGGCAGTATTAATTCTATTGATAAACAATTTTGGTGGTAGCTGAATGCCATAGGCCATCACTTAGTATTCAATAAAGGCCCATACAGATTTGCAGTCACAATTAATGGCATGTCAGGCTGTCGGAAGGAAAATATGGACAGTCAATAAGAAAGCAATCAGATCCACAGAAGGCCAAATGATTTGAACATCTCCCAAACATGTCATTTATCTGAGGTAACACGTAAACAGTTTCCGTGTTTTAAAAATTAACAGAAGTATCAAAGTAAATATATTTATCTTAGTAATATTTTCTGAGGTGTCAGAAAAATTCAGAGGAGAAGTGAATACCCAACACAACTGTCAAAAACTCAGGCAACATATTTTCCAAATATTTTGAAACATTTGGCTTGGTATTAGGTGGGGATACAATTTTGTGATGGGGATGATTTGCAGCCACACTTGTTTATATTAGGTGACACAATCTTGTTGCAGCAAGTTCACTTAAGCTGACACCCAATGACCCCTGCCTCCTGATATTTCTGCCTGTGGAATCCTCTGCCCTTGACTAGGAGCTGTATTTGATGACCTCATTTCAACCAGTATAATAGGACAAAGGAGATGAAGTGTCTCTCTTACGATTAGGTGTGAAAGATAGGGACTTCCATCCTTGTTACGTATTTCTTTCTTTCTGGCTTTGATAAAAATAATCTCCCAGGTTAAAAAAGAAAAGTATGTATGACAAGGAGCTAGGTGTGAATTATTGGTCACTGAGAAACTAAACTCAGTCCACCAACCCTTAAGAGCAGCACCAGACAGAAACTACAATATATGAAAGCAAAAAAAACACTGAGACTGAGAACTAATAAGTATGTATTTCTTTTGTGGTTTTATTGAGTAAAACATACATATTATTTATTATTAAAATGCACGTACTATGTATTAAATATTTATAAGTGTGAAATTAAGGGACACTGTGTACATTTACAATGTTAGGCACCACCACTATTTATACGTGAAACTGTTTCATTGTCTTCCACAACTGTAGGCTAACAAGTGAAGGGAGAAGATCCACTCTTACTTGGGGGATCATTGTCCTGTAGCCTTAAAACAAGGATGGAGTGAAAGGGGGAAAAGATGTCAGTCTGTAATGCAAAAGCTCCATCCTGCTTGAGTTGGTAGGTCTTGGCATGTCTTTTGCCACTGCAATTACGTATAGATGTTACACTCCAGTTTCTTCAGTCTTTCAGCACAGTGTCCTATCAACACCTCTTCAAGGAACCAACCTCAGGCCTTTAGGCATACCTTTTACTTTTTAAATATTTATCACTAAATGATTCCATTCATTATGGGGGAGAGGTACATACAGGTGATGTATTTCTCTTCTTTTTGTTCTTTCTCCTGCTTTTCTGCCAGCATGGTATTCATTATTCATCTTATAAGTCCTTATAAAGTTAATTATAGTGGTATCTTGGTTCATAAACTTAATATGCTTTATGTTTTTGTGGAAGAGGAGAAAAATTACGCTTGTGTGGGGAAGATGGCAGCAGTTGTATTTGTTACCCATTGTGCGGCTTATGAATGGAAACAAAATTGTACTGAATGCTTGTGTTTGAGAACCGGTTTTTGCAAACAGAAGCATCCATGAACTGAAGTACGACTGTATCATACAAATAGATAAGTTGCCAGATTAATAAGCTAAAAAATATAAAATTTACAATTATATTAAATCAAAGGGCAATTTAGATACATTGTCCAAGATGTATTACAATAATTTTCCTTTCTCTTCTCCTATTATCTTTTATTTTGCACTTTATCTCTTGAGATTTTTTATATGAGAAACCACACAATATTTAAGCTTATAAGTCTGATAATTTCACTTAATATTGTGGTCTCAAGGTGAAACCATTTCTGAAAGAATGACTCAATTTTATCTTTATGCCAAAGTAGTATTTTACTGGGTATAAAAGCCACATTTTTGATACCCAGTCAGTTGATGGACATATAGGCTATTTTCAAAGTGTAGCTATTATGAATCATGCTGTTATAAACACTGATATACACACATAATTGTAGTAGTGCATTTCTAATGTTGGGGGAAAGATACCTGAAAGGAAAGTAGCTGAATCAAACGAAATTTAAGTTTTTTGAGAAATCTGTGTTCTGATTCTCGTAATGGTTGTATCAGTTTTTACCACTACAAACAACTTCCCACTGCTGCATCTGCACTTGTTATTGGGTGATTTCAAGATCGTAGCCCTTTGTAGGTTACATGAACTCTTAATGTTATTTTAAATACATTACCTATATGTATTATGCACTTTTCAAATGATCAGCCCTTTGTCTGAGGAATACCTGGAAAAAAAAAACTATTCCCATTTTGTAGGTAGTCTCTTCACTCCATTGGCGGTTCTCTTTGCTGTGCACAAATTTTTTATTATGATATGATTCTGTTTGTCATTTCTGGTATTATTTTTGTTACTCTTTTACTTTTGCTGTTGTTCATTTCCTTGGTTACATCTGTTTCTAAGTGTTTCATTTTTCTTGACATTATCATGAAAGGCATTGTTTCCCTAATTTCCCTCTCAGTGCATACAGTACTGATTGGTGTACAGTTACAGTATTGATTTGAGTATTGACTTTCTATCCTGCTACATTACTGAAGTTGGTTATTTTTCATTTTGCTTTTTAAATTAGTTATAATTCATGTTCCATATGTAAAACAAACCATTTTAAAAATCTTAATTGTTCCTTTACAAAATCATAACAACATTCGTATCAACCCGTCATGTATAGAGAGGATCAACTCACACAGCCTCTTTATATCTGTCTACTAGGGAATTATTTTCATTGTCCCAGTAGTTTCATCAGCAATGCCATGACAATTTTACAGCCAAGCTCCAGTCAGGGCTCAACAAAGTTTATCAGGCTGCTAAATGGTAACCTCTGAACACTGTTAAGGGAAGTTCTTGTGTGGCTTACACATTTTTCTTTTCTGCCTCTTACAGCATGATGTGCAATTGACAATAAAGCTGCTCTATGGTGTTACGATGGTGTGTTTGTATGTTGTCTCCCTGTTCCATATATTCCACATACTTTTCTAATGTCAGGGCCATATTTCCTGCACTGATGGTCAACTAGCTCAGAGATCTTCTGAGAGGAGACACATGGAAGTTCAGAAATTAGACGAAGTATCTAAACTAACCAACTCTCCGTTTCTGTCTGTTTCCATCTCTGTTTCTCTGCCTCCCCTTTCTTCCTTTGTTCTTCTCCACCTTTCTTTCTTTTTCCATGCAGTATCATTGAACCTTACTTTTACTTTTAATGATTGTGCTTATAGTCACAGTAATGACCATTTCTAAAACCACTTGGTCTCCTCAGATTCATAATTATAGTCCATTTCTTTTTGTGAACAGTTTGTGGTTTTATTAAGACAAGGTCCCACTACAGATGTCAGGCCAGGCCAAGGAATTTAGCTCAAGTGGTACCGTGCCTACCTTAGAAGCACAGAGGCATGAGTTCGATCCCTGGTACTGAAAAAACAAACAAACAAACAAATATGTCAGACTGGATTCTAACTCACGATCCTGTCTCAGTCTTCTAATTGCTGAGATTACTAGTGTTTACCAACATTGCACAACATTATCAACATTGCACATTGAGATCTAGATTTAATATATTATCCTCAGAAACTCATGTAGTGATTTTAACTTGATTGGCTGTCTGTTACCTTTATTC